>VXBC01003696.1:154986-174372 GCA_013399945.1 Ploceus nigricollis
GCGCAGCCCTGGGGCGCGTCCGGGAGTGTCACCGCCCCGGCCCGTGCTCCCCGCCCGCCTCCCGGGACGGCCTCCGCCCTCCTCCCCTCCTTCCCGCCCTCCTCCCAGCGCAGCCCCTGCGCCGGCCCGCCCCCGCTCTAGGAGCGCCGGCCTGGGACGCGAGACGGAGCAGGGCTTTCGCAGAGACTCCAGCCCTCTTCACGGCTGTGGGTTAGTGCGTGCTTCGGGTGGGACTTGCCCACATGTGGGTTACAGCTGTTTTCAGTCGTTCACCCACTGCACACTCTCTGTTTCCTTTGCCTGCCCGTCGCAGTGGGAGGCTGCTCTGAGGTACCCGAAACCTTCCCCTTTCCTGGCTGGAGCATCTCCATCTCGCAGAATGTTTGCATGCTGTCCATAGAGAAACACATCGCACTGCTTTAGTGGCGAAACATGTTACATGTAGATCAAACAATGGTTTCAGAAGTTGAGATTATCGTAGAATCAATTAGGCTGGAAAAGACCTTTGAAACCGAGGCCAACCTGTGACCAAACACCACCATTTCAGCTCTACCATGCTGCTGAGGGCCACATCCAGCCTTTCCTTCAACACCTTCAAGAGAAGGTGACTCCACTATCTCTCTGGGTACCCCATTCCTCTGTGTAATCAGCCTTTCTTTGAAGAAATTCCATCCTGTACCTCCCCTGGCACAGCTTAAGACCATGTTCTCTTGTCCTGTTTCCTGGCAGAAGAGGCTAACCCCCACCTGGCTACAACATCCTCCAAGCTAGTTATAGTGATATGGTCTGATTATAACAAGTACAGGTCCTAAATTAGAAAAAATATGCAGTTCACACCTCCTCACTGCAGTCCTATGCTTAAAAACAAAATTGTCAGCTTAGAAAATGTTTTTAAAGAGCACATTTCAGCCAGTCATTTATAACCCTTTACCATACTTAGTTCAAATATGCAGACATGCCTTGAGTTGCATAAATTATCTGTGCCAGGAACCGCCTTGTAGTCATAAAATTTTCTGTGATTTTATCAGCTAGCAGGGTGCATTGCAATGTGTCTCGACAGGTTGATTGTTTTTTTAACTTGTTACACCCTTACACATAGGACTGGAATCTGTGACCTGAAATATGACACTAAGCAAGCAGAGTAAGTAACTGAGATACCAAAACTGAAAAAAAAGAAGAAAAAATTGTGATGGCATGAATATCTTTTCTTTGTCAGCTGTCTGGTTCTTCTCTTCCTTTGAGGTTTGCAATCAGCATTTAGTCTATATTTTCCTTAGAAATTTTTGGCAGGCTTTGCTATCTTTAAAGTTTTAGAATAAAGTATGTGATAGCAGGGGGAATCTGTGCCCAGATGGAAATCATGGAGAGGGATATTCCCCTAAATATCACTGAAAAACTTTATTAATAAAGATCTCAAAGGCAGAGGCCTGATAAACTTTATTCACTTCAGACTGGCACTCAAAGAAGATTTGTAAAAACCTTGAGAAGGTATTGTGAAACGCATCTATTTAACATCTGAACAAGAAGGTCAAAAAGACGATTTAATGTGGGGTAACAATTAATAGCATGACTGATACTGGAAAAGCAGGTCTCCAGATGTGCATCAATAAACCCCTGTGCTGTAGCAGGGAAGCCTGGGGAAAAGTTTTGCCTTTGCATCATTTACCTGAGTAACACAGGTCTCACTTAACTTATCCCTACCCTATGCTGAGAAGTTTGCAGGGAAAGTCATTGGATTATACCTCAGAAGGGACAGCATCACTTGCACTGTGGGCCTTGAGAAGTAGTAGTCAAAAAATACTGCAGCTAGGTGCTCAAACTGGGGACACAAGGTAGGTAAAGGAGTAGCCCATACATGAGAGGGCTTTTGGGGCTAAACGCAAAGACAGCAAGACAGGGAGCATGAGGGCCCTGGTATCACATGCACACCTGGTGAGGCACATGCAGAAGCACGCTGTGCAAGCAGGAGGCGCATCTGTGTTGGACCAGAGCACTACTGCAGGTCTGAGTTCAGAGAAGGGAAAACAAATAAGCAATGTCGCTGGAGGTATCACACTGGATACTGAGCTACAAAAACCTTGTGAATATGAAAAAGTATGAACGAGCCATATTTTTAAAAATGCCTCATGATTCATGGTATAGGATGAAATTTGGTAATATGATGCAGTTATTTTAGGTAATCTATTTCACGTTATAGCTACCAGTAGAGTCACAAAAATGTAATCAGTCTCTAGTGAGTAATGGCAAGAATCACTGAACTAATACTTGCCTTAAACAAAAAAATTTTTCTTTCGTTTGCTCATTTAAAATTTGCCTCTTGTCCAAAGAAAGGCAATTGACTCTGAGGCCAATTGAACGGACTGACAAAGCTGAGATTGTTCAGCCCAGAGAAGAGGAGAGGTTCAGGGGAATCTAATCAATGATTCTATCAATGTCTATGAACATATGATGGGAGAATGTGAAAAGAGGGAGTAGGACTTGTTACAGCTGTCCAGGGAAAGTTCAAGCACAATTAAGTCTAAAGTGAAATAAAGGAAATTGTATTTAAATACAAAAATTCCTCTTTATGCTTGGGATTAAGCACTAGAACAGGTTGCTCAGACAGGGTCTCCATCTTTATTCATACTCAAAACTTGAGAGGGCACAGCCCTGAGCAACCAGCTGGCAGTGACCCTACTTTGAACAGAGGGGTTGGTCTGGACAGTCTCCAGAGGTACCTTCCCACCTCAATTGTTCTGTGGTGCTGTGACTCAGAAATCTTCATGGACATTTAAAACAAACACTGAGACTTCTGAAAAGAGAAAGGCCATATCTTGAGCAATGCCTACATGGCTATAGCTTTAAGGCACATTTTCTTAAGTCATTTAGGATTTTCCAGCCATGGGTCCTACTTGCTTTTAGTGGAACATGGGCTTCTGAAGAAATGTGTTAATGATTTGGATAAATACTATTCCTGTTAAACCATACTTCATCATTGTTAAGCACAATCAATCTACTTCCTTTTTTTATTTCTGCTTTTCCCATATGTCTGTGATTTGGGGGGGGTTAATTTTTTTTCTGTTTTATAATATTTAGCATGTATTATTCAAGGACTTATTATGTCTTAAAAGCACAGCAGGATTTGCTGCCTACAAAAAATTCCAGTCATGAAATGGTTCCTGTATGCCAGCTGCATATCCAGTAGTTGATCTCAGTGCTGAATAGTTCTGTGTGAATGTGTAAAATCATGCAACTGGTTGACAGATTCTTTCCTAATAATGATGGAGATCTGCTTGTTTGCATCTGACAACCTATCAGTATAGCAGTTTCTTTTTATTTTATTTGGTTGGAAAAAGGTTCCGCTGAGAAGACAAGATTTTCATGTGGTACTGGAAACCGTTTAAAAGGTTAGTTCCTATTTAATTTTCAGTTAATAATACTCTTTGCAAATTGCTGCTGCAGACAAGATTTTCTTAGGGTTCCCATAGGCTTTCAGACAGTTGGGGTGGGAAAAATAAAAAACCAAGAACAAACAAACAAAAATCCCCCACCAAAGGTCTCAACATGTTTAGAAACAACTTCTATCCTATTTCTTTGAATTTGGTTGAATTATGCTGAAGTTGCAGTTGTGGGTAAGTAACAAACACTTAGCAGACATGTCCGTGCATCATAAATATAATGGGAAAGATTTAACACTGGCTACACTGTGTCAGGTGGAAAATACTGAAGTTCTATTTCCTGAATGGATGTAGAGTAGTGGACCAAAGCTTCTTAATATCACAGATACAAAGTAGTTGTGTATGTATGCTCTGTTGTCTCATCAAAAGCAAGCACAAACTTTCAGTGGTCTGTAAGATCCCCAAAGATGTTGACTGGAAAGACACTAGAGGGAGTCCTTTTTTCTTGTAACAGCCCCTTAAGTAAATAATACCTTATAAATGAAAATGTTGAAGTAGAGCTTCTGGGAAAAATGAAGGAGCTGTTAATTTAGATGGGATCAAACAGAATTTAACTTCTAAATTCTAAGCTTGCAATGATTCATTAATACAAGTGATTTTTTAAGGGCATTCTTTTAATAAGAGCTTTTTTTCAGTAAAGAATGTATTTAGAGTCATCATTCAAAATTAATGTCTTACATTATTGTTCTGGTAATTCAAATTACAAGGGACCTGTTCTACAAAGCTATGCTGTTCTCATGATACATAACTGAAGGCTGATAGGCTCTAAGTTTTCAAGTTAGACTAAAGACTTTTACTGAAGTCAATGGAAGTTGTCAGCTCTCAGCATCTCATTTGCAATAAAAAGAGGTTTCTTAAAAGTGCCTTGGTGCATCCCACAAGTTACTGTGATATAACTAAACCACATTAACATGTGGTTCATGCATGTTCCTAAACCACATTAACAATTTTGAAAACTGTAGGTATCTGAAAGAGAAATTCATATGCATGCAGGACTGGAAGCCCTCAGTAGCTCACAATTATAGTTTATCCTGTGCCACTGGTTTTGGGCATATTTATTGTGATGTGGCAGATCCTAAATTGTAAGCCTAAAGCAAGGCAAAGCTCTATGCTCTGAATTAAGCGTGAGGAAGACATAGGCATTCACTAGGGATCAAAATGCTTCCTTTCTTCCCCATGCCTCAAACCAATACTTCTTAGCCTGCTTCAAGTATTCACCATATTCTCATCCCTTCCAGGATCTCACAGAATGAGTGCTCACCTCTTGCTCCCCTCCTGATGTTGAGTGAGCAATACTGGGGAGCTCTGAGATTGACTTGGGCATAGGTCATCCAGGAAAATGAAATTATCCTTTTCTGCTACAATGGCATAGTCTGAGAAACTCAACACAGCAGTCAGTGCAGGAGGCTGCAGCTGTTACTGAGAGGAAGAGGTTTGGAGAGCCCAGAGAAGAAATTAGAGGAATGACCTTGGTGGGTAGTGGTGCCCTTTACCTGCACAGCAGTAGTGTGCCTTTGAGATCAAGCTATTAAGAGGACAGGCCAATGGAGATCCCCACTGTAGTAATGTTACCAGGGCAAGAGAAAAATCACAGCCATGTAAACAGGTCATATAGCAGACTTTTCTCCCTTAAGCTATTCATGGGGTAAAGGTTTGCTCATCCTCCTTTCTTCCTCTGTGGGTGGTAAGGCTCAATTGCATCAGTTTGCAGCTGTGTACATCTTCAGGCTGTGCAGTGGAGGATCTGCTGTCCTCACTTGCTGTCCTCACATTCATGCTTGAATTGTCATGGCTGCTCAATTGCGCTAATAAAGGCTGCTGAAGCAATAGAGTTTTAGAAGAGACAAAGAAGCATGAGTGTTTATTATGATGCCATGGCATAGAGTCTCCCTTATCCCCTGTAGGGTAAATGCTAGCAAACACAGGACACTCACCCTATGATCTCTCTAGTTACAGATCAAACTGTTGTTATTTTCTAGCAACACATTTACTTAATTTACAGAATATAATAACTAGTATAGTTTGCATATTAAGTATTATTGAAATCAATTATTTTTAAAACAAATTAGGGAAGTGCAGGAAACAATGCAGAAGCCTTAGCTTGTATTATTTTTGCTTGCTTGTTATGCTTCACTATGTGGAAAATGTGGTTCTTTATCGAGGTGTTTACTGATTTACATATATGAAAGAGTCTGAGTTTTCACACTGGCCTTAAAAGGAACACTGGCCTTTGCCCCAAGTTCAGTGTTAAGTGTTGCAGTTTAGTGTCCTCTCTTCTGAAAATCTGTACAAAAGTCTCAGGTCATTTCTTTCTTTGGTACCTATTTAAAACATCCAACTCCAAAAGTGATAATCTTTCCTCAGAGATAATCCTTCAGAACTGGGAGTCTTGAAACAGACCTTCACTCCTATCTGCCAAAGCAAATCAACAACCAAAAGTCCAGCAAAGAAAAAAACAGCGGCTACAGCAAAACTATGCAAGTTATCTTTGCACAGGGAGGAGACTAGAATGCAGCTTTTGTACAGGTCAAAGGAGGCAGAGGAACTCAAAGGGATGCTGCTAAAGAAAATGCTTTCATGCCCCTGGCTTCAGTACACTGAAAGAGATAAAGCAACTCCCTGGAGAGGGCTTCATTTCCAGGGCAGTTGTGTATGGTCTTTCTCAAGATATTTGAAGAATTTAGATTCTTAGGTTTTAGTGAAAAATATCATCTCATTCCATTAAATGGCTGAGTTAGAGACTGTATAGGGATCAGAGAGTGAAGCAGCTCAGTTACAAGCAGTATGTCAGAATGCTAGATAAAAGTAGTTAAATAGAAAAAATACCCACTTTCCTACAGTTTTGAGTTTGGGGGCTTTTTTTGCTGCACTGATTTGTGCAGTTCACTAATACTTTTTGGCTTTAGCAGGTTTTTATGCCACTTCTGCAGATCAGAACCTTCATGAGTGTTGTTTGTACCCAGTCTCCTTTGGTTAGACACCTTTTCTTTAGGAAAACCACTTATATTCCTCCACACCAATCTGTTTTTCTCAATTTCCTGTGCAAATTGTTTGGATTCTTCCAACAAAAGTAACTCATCCTGTATCAGTGAGAACTGTCCACCGTGCCACTGTTATTGTTCTGGTGGAGGATCTCGTACTTTTTCATATGCTGTCTTTAGCATCACTCTGAGTGAGTGGTGTCTCTCTAGCCCTCCTGCTCTGACACTCACATGACTCTCATTCCTGCTGCCTGTATCAAAGAGTGCATTTGCAAATGTATTTTGTATGTATTTTTGCTTTTTGGATTACTTATTAAATTGCAGCTGTAGTGAGTTCATACCATTGTTATGCAGAAAACTGTCTCTTTGTCTAAATCAATACCCTCTGTTGATATCTGGATGGGATTCCTGTGTTGCATCAATCTTACAGAGGTGCTGCTGCACTGGCTAAACAACCTCTGGCTCATGCTAGCTATTTTCACAGCCTTCACAATTTTAACTGTTTTGTTCTTACTAAAGCACTCGCATTGGGAGTAATGTGATCTTGCCTTTTTTTTCTGTTAGCCATGGTTACAGAACAATGTTGGCTGTGGGTGAATAATAACATAGGATGGAAGGAACCACCTGTATCATTAAATGAGACCATCCAGCTACTGCAAACATTACCTCATATAATAATCACTGTTACTCATATATTGAACTCTATCTTAAAAGCATTCAGATGGCTTGGACTCATCCCTGTCCTTTCCCTAAGGCAATTTTTGCAAAGCTGCCCCTGAATATGATTGGAAACTACTGGTTTTCAGCTGAAGTTCTTTATGGGCAGTTGATATGTCATTTTTGCCAACATTACTTTTGAATCGAAATAGTTGGCAAACTCTGCGTGCTGACATTTTCCTCTATGTATTTGTGGCTGGCACTCTTTTTCCATTCAGCCCTGGCTGAACAAGCCTGCCTTGTCTATCTAGCCTCTTCTCACAAATTAAGTTCTCAGTACCCTCACTGTTGTTTTCAGCCTTCTCCTCCTCCTTTGCTGGTTTGAAACCACCTTTCAGAAACAGAGGTGAACAGAATAATGTACAGCCACTCAGACTTGGTCACAGAAAGGCTTTGTCTCACACTTTCATTGCTTCAGATGGTCTGGCTCTGCCTTAGACAGTGGACCAGACTCTGAAATCCAAGAGAAATCCATTCACCTCAAACCTGGCAAAGGAGGGGACAGCTACAACATCTGGCACGGGAGATGGCTGCCACCATGCTGCTCTCCAGAGGCTCCAGATTTCTCTGGTTTGGTTTTCTGATAGCAACCTCTCAGTGATGGATCAGACGAATGGAAACATTGGATTAATAACTATGCTCCCCATGCTCCACGTGAGGAACACAGGTGGCATTGGCATTGGCCTTGTGTCTCAGCAGAGTTTACCACATTTATCCCCACCAAGAGCCTGTGTACACATTGTATTAGATTCACTGTTGTAGCTCTTTAACCTCTATAATTATGTTATTAATTTCATGTACCTTTTAGAATTTGTTTTCTTTTGGTTTTCTCATATCTAAATAAATTGCCTCATTGCAACTTTTCTTGAGAAGCTGCCAGTTCTCTTTTGTTGCATCACTGTCATTTATTTGTCTGGGGTAGTACAAGTGCTGTACTCCTCCCTGCATAGGCAGTTTAAAAACAGTCACAGCCCAGTAGTTTAGGAAATGGGTCTGATAAATAATGAGAAAAGAATGAAATGGTGGACCTAGGTGTGATGTGATGACCAGGACTGCAAAGGCAGCCTGTAGGTTTTTAATACTTTGTTATAATGTTGCTGTAATGATTAATAGGGTTAATATTTTATATATAGTGTAACTTTTGCCACAGAGTTTGGAAGAATAGAATTTGAGGGATGAGCTGTTGGCTTGGTGTTCTGGTGCTTGGTAGCATTGCATCAGATAAGAGCATCTGAAAAAGTATATGAGAGTTTTTGAGTGAAGAGAATATCGAAAAGACCATCAAAGCTACTGCCCTTGATGGAGCAGATGGCACAAATTCAGTGATGTATGGCCTTGGACAGAAAGACAAATAAGACTACTGACCTAAAGGCCTGCTAGCACTGTCAAAAACATTTGTATTGAGCTTCACAGGGCTGGAATTTAATCAAATTTTTTAAATTTAGTACTCATAGAAACATGGAGACATGGGAGGTCTCGAGGTGACTTGGTCACCAGTAGAAGTGGATTCTTAATGGCTGTAATTTTTGCAGGCAGCAGGAAAAAGTTCTGACATATCTTCAGTTTTTGTTGCTCTGTGGCTAACTTGTCATGCAGCCAGGTTTCCTGGTGTCTCCCAGCCACGACAAATTCTTATACAAAGAGGAGGAAAATTGTTTTCATTTTTAATCCATTAATTTCCTTAAGAAAGACAGTGTGGATTTGAAAAACAATGTCTTAACACTTTGGGCATGTTTGACTCATCCTGTCTGACTGATCTCTCACTGCCATAACAGATCTGGTGTGAACACTTTGTTCTGGTGTGTGGTATTTCAACTCTGAGATTACATTTTGGAAGCAGTCCTGTATCCCACTCCATTGTCCAGACCAACTGAACTGGAGCCAGTTCACTCTGTGCTGTTACTACCGAAGAATGTTTCAGGGGTTTGGGTTGCTGGGAGAGAGAAAGATGTACTCTGAAACCAGCCACAGACCTCCCCAGCTGTAAATGGTGTCCATGGTACCTACTCCACTTTATCAAATGTTTTCACTACTCCAGGTCATATGTCTGTAGACTACTCTATAGGAGATACTGGACTTCTACTTTCTTCCCTACCTAGTGTATGAGTCGTCCATAAAACTGACCATTGCCCACCCACTGGCACTGCAAATAGTCCCACAGTTCATTGCACATGTACCCAGACACCCCTTCAGACAGGGGCTCCAATATTGGTAATGCAGTCACCCTGTGGTTTTTTTCCAGCTGTCAGACCTTGTGCTAATCCTGTATACCTCTTTTAGACTGATCATTGATGAAAGTTTGTTTTCTTGGTGTTATTTATGTAGGAAGACTCAGTACAAAAGACACAGATGGCAACAATCATCTGAAGATCTTGATGGCTTGTGCTCACCAAGGACTGCTTGTAGAACAAGAAATATGCATTTAGGCCCTGAGGAATCACAGGTGTCAGCGGGGTTCATCTGAAATGTCTTTCAGTGCAAAATTTTAAAAGGAAATGTTGTGAGAGTTAGTTTCTTCTTCCAGAGGAGCTTTGCTGGTCAGCTCAGATCTGTGTAGTGCTGTTGTTCTTCACCAGTGCTTCAGGCTGGAATGGGACTTATTTTTCTCTTCAACAGTTTAAAAATGGCAGATCTCATCAAGGCAGGCTACCTCCATGGTTTCCCACTGCCCCTGGGGTACTGTCAGCACTAGCAAAACCTGTGCTCTTGTTGAAGAGTGGGTCTAGTGATATGGTGGTTGAAAGCAGTAGCGGGCTTGGAGATCATGGGTGCTTCACTGAACCATGGCGTCATATAAGTGTGTCTGAGTTGGCTCTGAGAGCAAAAATAGGGCCAGGTATGTGGAGTGGCAGTATTACTTTCCAAATCATATCCAGGCTGCCTCAGGCTTCTTTAAAGATATGTCCACTCCGCACGGAGTTCAAAGTAGAAATTCTTCACTGCAGCATCACTGGAGTCAAAAGGAAACAGAGATGAGTTGCTTCAAAACAGAAGTAGCCTGGATTCTGGTGGTCAGTCCAATTTCTATCTGGGAGCCCTAGAAAGGATTGTGGGAGGTGAATAAAGAAGACAGAGGAAGGAATGTTGGCAGAAAAGGAAAAAATGTGGAAAAGAAAGAGAAGGGAAATAGTGTCTCCCTTGCTGTCTGCTCTGCAGGTGGTAGGTGTGTGACTGGGATAGAGATACTAGAAAGAATGTCGTAACGAGTTACAGAAGAGGTTTCATTGACCATTTATTTTTACAGTCTGTCAGCATTTCCCCTAAGGCTAGGGTAATCCAGAGACCTCAAAATTACTTCAAAAGCAGATCCTCAAGCTGCCAATTGCAAATTGCCGATTCCTGTTCCCCTTCAAAAGAGAGATTCTCTCCCCTCATTTTTATTCTCACAATGAAGTGTGATTTTCTGAGGCTCTCTATTTATATTCTTTGCACAGAACAATACTTTTATTGTTACATACTCTGGCCATGCTTCTTCTGCAAACACTTTAGCTTTTAAACACAGCATGTCTGGTTTATTTTGGCTTCCTTTCTCTTTTTACCCAACGTATTAGAATAACAGACATGTATCTCTATTGGACTCTGTATTCACAGCACACTGATCTGTGCCATTTTGCATCTTCTGCCACTGTTGATCTCGTGCGATTATTGAGAAACCTTTGTGGCAGACATTGACCAAAACAGTCTAAAACTACAGAAGCTTTATTTTCCCAGTATTATCCCAATTTTCTCATTAAGAGTGGCAGAGCCAAATCTAATTCAATTCTTGCAATGAGATCTCAGGCCTAAATACTTACATAACTCGTTTTCTGAAGAGCAGACTACCTGCAGGGACTCCTGCTCCATCCTCAGTCCTAGTCATATGACACCACTGAATCCAGTTGAACTCCAGTGTTTGAAAACACTGCTGACAATGAGAGCAGCATCAGATTCACCTGTGTGTATTTTACATGTGTCTGTAATTTTTTCCATCCCACTCCTAACTTTGTTTTCAGGTCTGTACCAATGATGCTCATAAAGTGTAATGCTCGATAGGTCAAGATAGATTTTTTTTGTTGTTGTTGTAGTTACTAAAGAATTTGGAGTTTTGAAAGAAAGCAGTCAGTTGCCTTCCTTTGTGTGAATACCATTTTTCATATCAAAAAAACAGGATTAGTCATTTGATAGCTGACATTTGAGTCATGCTATGTTGGAGTCTTTTTCCCTTAAACACAATGCTACACAAATACCTATTGCTCTGACAATCAAAATCCGTCTATTGTAAAAATGTCCTTAACATTTGGGTTTGCTTGAGAAGGTAGCTTTAATCCTCTGTCTGACAGTCAAACAGGAATTTTCTGATATGGATAGCCTAGAAACTATATTTCACATCTGCTCAGCCTTCTTTGAATGCAGCATGTCTTCAGAAATAGACCCATTGAGAGCACTACTTTCCCTGATATTTAATCTTTATAAAATATTCCCCCATCTGTGTAGCAGTAATCAAAAGGGAAGTAATAACAAAGGGAGAAATTTACTTCTTCTGTTATTCTCCTCCTTTGACAGAATCACAATGCAGGGAGTGCATGGCTAAGACCTCTATCCTCCAGCAGAAAGAATTTCCTTTGTGTTTCCAGTCCTCTTACCTGAAAGTGTTGAGGATTCAGCACCTCCTTCCAGTTCAAAAACAAACTACTTCATGGCCAGTTGTTTTCAAAAAGCTGACATCTTGTTCACCTGTCTAGAAAATGGACTTAGGATTTGTATACATCTTAACCAATCATCTTTACATCTTGGCCCCGTTTTGAAACTTAATATTCCCCAGTTTCTGCTGTTTTGGATGATCAAATTAAATGTTTAACACTTCCTTCATTGTGTTCATTTTCAGTGGAAAGGCTTACAATTAAATGTCAGTGCTGGCAAAGAAACCACAAAGTCACCAGTTATTTCTGTCTGTGAAATCACAGAGTAGCCATATAATCTTGCCTATGCTGGCTAGTGAGGATAAGCACATGCTAGCACCAATGTGGCAGACACCACTGCAGTATCAGGCAGAGAAAGTTTCTGAATTGTGAAAAGAGATGCCTTGGAGACCATTGAGACTTAGGAATAGATGTCCATTAGTTAATCACTGGAATTCGAACATTACAGTAATTTGTTTTTCCACAGAGAACTTGTGAAAACTTACAACAGACTAACTGGATCCCAAGTCCAGCTGAGATAGAAATTGCCTCAGTTCTGCTTCAGTGATTGTAGCAATGATGATACCATCTGAGCATTTGAGTTCATGTTGCTGTTTGTAACCATGGTGAGAAGGGTATATTCCAGTGAGCTGAGTAACATAGCATGCTGGAGTTTAATTATTTTTCTGTTTCTCTTTGCCTTATTAATGTTACAAGCAACAGCAAAAGTAATATGAAAAATATACAAAAATTCAGATACAATATTTTGTAAGTAGCTTTTACAAACTTTGCTTGCTGATATAGGGACACATTAAGTTCAGTTTATTTGTCTGCAAATATTTTGTTAAATTTGGAAATATTACCCACTCTTCTTGTCAAGAGATGAAAATCTTAGATTCATTTTCCAGTGTGAATGTGATTCATTCCTGATGTTTCTGATGACTCATCCCCTGTTCTTACCTTGTCTTCTTCAAATGTAAATGGGAAAATATATGCAGCCTCTGTCTAATTCTCAGACCTGTTTTGGTATGTAGGTAAAACTCACGTTGTGTTTTAAGACATTCTTAGGAAGCATGTTTTCATGCCACACTGTTCTTGCAACAATGGAGAATAATGTTTGGATTAAAGTTATGGCATCTTTGTTTGTTATTTTTCTGGACACATCAAGAATAGTCAAATAAGCAGTTAACTCTGAAGTGTCTGAGTCTTAGTTATATTCTTGTAGGATGGTGAGAATGATTTTATCTGTCAATTAGGGAGCAAACTCATGTGGAATATTTTAGATGTACTTTGGGAAAGAAAAGTGCTGAAAATGTGGTGAAATTAAGTATTTTATTAGATCCATTAACATAACTTTTATTTCATTTTCAGCAGTGCTGAAAAGCAAGCACAGTGAAAGAGAGTTTGCTTGCATATAGGCAAGTGCAAATGAGTTTGCCCATTTTATCACAACGGAACTGATTTCTTCTTTATCAAGGGATAGCAAGGGAAAGAAGCGTCCTTACAACTTTTCTACTTGCATTTAGCTGAGCTTTATCTTAAACACGTTTTTTAACCTTGGTTTTGAATCCTAGTAATCAATTGAAAGAATATCTTTAAGAAGTTGTCAGCCAAAAATAGCAGCTCTATTGCCAACACCACCTCCCCTTCCCATCCAACTCTGGCAAATGTTTCCTTTCCTCTCTTTCTCTTCTTACCCAGCCATGTCATCCAACAGAACCAGAGGCTGGGATCTGAGAGTATACAGGAAGGCAGCTGGGGAGAGAAGAGATAAAAGCTTGGAGAGGACAGATATATTTTCTCTTGTTCCTTATATACTTTCTAAGCATCCTGTCTGACTTATAGGGAAAAGACACCCTCTCTGACAACTAGCTTAATGTCTTTTAAAGTGATATGCTTTTCCTAATCTGGTATTTGGAAAACAGTAATGACAATTGATAGTCCTGAAGTGTCATTTGTAAAGAACATTTGAAATAGTCTATATGGAAACTTTAGAATTACATGTCTTGAATTTTCTAGAAATAAATAAATGGTCTCCTTTTTCTTACTCTGGTTTACAGAACCAACCTGATCTGTACTGCTCTCTCCATCCAACCCCAAAAGTGCCTTTTTTAAACAAACTCAATGCCTGTAGCCTGCTCTAATGCATTGTCAGATCCCAAATATCATTTGCCACCTGCCAGCCACTGACATACGTCTTGATAAACAGTGTTTTTCATTTCATGTGAATTAGGTTGTTCTTGTTTACACCCAGCAGTATTAAACAGATCCTATTGTCCATTGTTCCCTTATTTACTCTCAGCAAACCTATTTGCTTCTGGCAGCCTTCTCTTCAAGGAATGTGATGCAGAGTACAGATAAAAGTGCAAGCATCTGTTAATATGACTGGCATTATTCTGACAACAGTATAGAAATCATCTGCTTGGGAAGGCAGGCAGGCACAGCCAAACAAAATTGACTGTAGCTTCATTCTGCAGTGGCTTTGATAAAACATATGCTTTAATTCCAGGAGAATTAAAGCAGCTGTGCAAAGCCTGCTGCTTATTTCCTAGGCTTCCTATTCATGGTAGATGTGCACGCACTGATTCCTTCAGCAGGAGCTGACATTTACGTAGATGCTAAGCTCCAATATACTTTTAAGGAAAATAGTCTAGATAAAGGCAAAAAACCCCCAGAGTTCTTAAAATATTAATTGTTCTTGGAAGCTTTAGGGAATGTTTGCAATCCTAGAAGCTGGTACCTGACAGACTTCAAGTCTTGATGCTTTATTTCAGCCCTGAGTGATAGAGGAAAGTCTCTCCAGTCATCAGTGCTATTTCAGGCAACACTAAGAAAATTCTTGATGTTTTCCAGTTCAAGCTTTGACCTGACCTGACCCTGCTTTACTTTAAAATCTGACCAGCAGGGTCTGAAATTATTTTTTCTGTATCTAAGAGTTGAATATATATTTAAATGCTTGAGGCCTCTACTATCAATATTGGTCCCCTGATCAAAGATAAATTGTTCTATATTACTTTTACACAGCTGATTTTGTCTTGGCAGCCCTAAAAAAGATTTCTGAAGGAAAAAATTGCTGAAATCTGAGATACTATGGGTTTTTTTATTTCTCAGTAAAATATATATTTTAATAAGGACCTAAGAATCTTCAGTGGTGTCTGCTGAAAGTGGTGTTTGCTTCTCCAATGTCAGTTTTTCTCATTAGTGCTGGCTAGATTCAACAAAATAATGTTCTCAAAAGAGACCAGCTATTACTCTTCCTTCCAGTCTATCCTTCTCCTGTTTTATTTTCAGTTTGTATTATGCAAAATGCAAGGAATTCCTCTGGTTGCTTTCAGCAAATACAAGTGTCAAATTCCCTAAACATCAGAAAGCAAAAATAGCCATAGAGAATCTTCTGCCAGATCCCAGCACTTTCATAAAACAATCAAAATTAGATAACTGGCATGTAAACCTGGGAAAGACTCTCTCCCATCACTGATGTTTCTCTGGGCTGCACAGGGATATCAGGTTGATACTTTGATAGATTGCAATCTGTTTTCAGCAGCTGACCCAGACATAACATCATCATTTCCTGATTATATTGATATGTGTTTCTATTATTTGCTTATTTTGCGCCTTGAGAAACAATTCCTTTTTGTTGTTAAACTGTAAACAGCATAGCAAGGCCTCATATTAAATCATAATTATTTACCGTGCTGTTCACGCACCTTTGTCCCTGGGGAATGTGGTGACGTGAATTTACAGGAAGATCGGGGTATTTCTCACCAACAGTTTCCTGTTATTGATATGCTTTTGTTTAGTTGTGATCTTTTTTTTACTCTTTCAGGTTCTCAGGGGAAAAATAAACAGGCACATGACATTAATCACAGTCCTTGGGTATCGTATTGGAAGTCTCACAAATACTTTCAATGTGGAATTGTGAACTAGGTTTGCATCTTTGGAAAACACCAATGACAGCTTATTGTTTGCTAGTACTTGCTCCCGTATTCTGATAAATGATTCCAATAATTCTTTAAAATTCTTTTGTGATTGTGTTCCTTTTTAGATGCCAGAAGGGTTCAAAAGTTTATTAAGACAACCTTGAATGGTTTGCATCTGTGTGTGTAGATTTGCATAATTGGGCTGTTTTCCTTTGAGAGAAAATATGGATCACATAAGAGATACAGAGGTAATTCAAAAATGCAGAGTCCTTTCAGCAAATACTATCAAACATGGTCAAAAATGTTTTCTTTAAGATGGTTTGCCAAGCTTTTTTCCTTTAAGAATACATGAAGCCCATATTCTTTCTGTGAAAAGATATTATTATATAAATTGTATTTACCAGTGTGTCTGAGATGTAGCTCCTATATCTTTTTCGGTGGTTTTGGCTATCCTACTTTTATGTCTGTCTCTATGGATAAGTGGTACATTCCTAGCCAAAAATCTTTGCAAAATATCTTGATTTTGCAATAAGGAATTGCAGTAGAACAACCAAGAAAGTTAGTAACAAGCCAAACTTTGGGAGGTCTAGATATTTTTTCTTCCAAAGCACTGTAGAAATATTGTGGTTATAGGCTAAATGACATTGTGTCCTAGAGAACTCACACCAGGAAGGCCACTGAGCGATAGATCTTTTGGCTAAAGTAAAGTAAAGTACCATTAAAGTAACTCACAAGTAATGTAGTAGCTATTCAAATTCATTACCAAATTCTCAGAGTTTAATACTTTTGTTTCATCATTGTTAAATAGCATCTTTCTTAGCATCTGTGCTATAAGATTTAGAGAAAAATCTCTGAATCAAACCTACATATCCACAACCTATTTGTGGCTGCAGATTTATTGTATTAGGTACTTAGTACTTCAGTGCTGCACTGAGTGTGTGAAACTGTTGTTTTCCTTCATTTCTGCTGCCAGTATTAGGGATTAAGAATAAACTCACAAAAGCTGTATGTGATATAATATTAATAAAAATCATAGGATCATAGAATGGCTTCAGTTGGGAGGAACCTTAGAGGTCATCTAGTTCTAAAGAGACACCTTCCACTCTCCCAGGTTGCTCAGAGCTCCCTCCAGCCTGGCCCTGAACAATTCCAGGGATGGGGTATCCACAATTTCTCTGGGCAACGTGTTCCAATGTCTCACCATCCTCAAAATAAAGAATTTCTTCCTAATATCTAATCTAAACCTTCTTTCACTTTGATTCCATTCCCCCTTATTCTGTCACCGCATGCTCTTTTAGACAGTCTCTCTCCATGTCATAAAACTTCATACTGAGGTTTTTAACTACCTTCTTCTCCTGAAGTGTTTAACTTCTGGATAACATATAGATGTTACATGATTACTTAAAATACTCAGTTGTTCCTTTCCAGGCAGGCCATGTAATCTAAATGGCTCCATGAAAAGTTTTTCAATCCTGCTTCCACTGGATTTCTGTGAATTTGTCCTCATCTGTAAGCTCAACCAAATGAGATCTGGCTGCTTTTCAGATGTGGAAATCTTAAGAAATCTCAGGTTATTAGGTAGCTCTAGGTTGTTCATTTTATCCTCTGGACTTTCCACATCTTGAAAGCAAATTGCTGGTTCCATTATTGAGTCAGATGTATTTCTTCCCAAAGCTATCAGTTTAAGAATTCACAAACTAGGCAAAATATCTTTCTCTTTGTTGGGAAAAAAAATTACAAAGCCCACAAATTATTTATTAAGCTGGCTATAACAAGGTTTTCTATCTGATGTTTTTCAGTAAGTACGAGTATCTGTCAAATCATAAAAGTGTGCCATTCCCCCAAGTAAAGTCAAATTTTTTCCATTCCAAGTGAAGCTCAGGACTAACAGATGAAGTCCCCAGCACAACAGCAAGCTCACCTCCCACTCTCTGATATCACCCTTCAAGACCTTTGGTGCTGAGTTCTCTCCCAGCACATAGTCCTCTAGAATCCATAAAGTCCTAACATCCCTTCAGGTTTTTTCCAACACGTTGCCTTTTTAGCATCACCTGTTGGGGTGTCAACTCCAAGTTGTGCAAGCTGTGCCCTGGCTGTGCCTCAGCAATTGTCTGGCCTGAATTAAGCCGTGGCTAAATATTTCACTCATGCTGCTGATGTATTCTTTAACTTACTGCCAGACCCAGCTGACATGGTGAAGATGAACTCAGATAAAATGTTTTAGAAATTTAGGAAATGCCTAATTCCCTAGTCATATCCACAGCTACACTCTGAATGCGCAGTTTTAACACAGTTCTTCCTTCCTCAGTAAGGGTTTAACATACAAATCTGGATCTTCTATTTAAGTACCATACAGGATGGAAAGTAGTCAGAATTATCCAAAATATTTCAAATTCTTTTCTCCTACTTGTTTGATGTTTGGGATCACTCCTCAGGAGAGAGGGAGAGAAAGGGTCTGTCATTTTTCTGAGTCACTGAGTATTTTGTTGTTGTTGTTTCTCTGTAGTTCTTGCTCTCTGGTAACTACCTCAAGAGCCATTTCCAACAAGATGGTGAGACGCTTGTACTTTGTTATATCTCTCTGAAACCTCAGTAAGTGATCTTGATATGTTTAACATCTCTCTCAAGATATTTCTATTATTATTCTTTCATTCCACAGGAAGAAGTTGTTTCTGTTGTTGTTAAGTGCCTTTTGAAAACAGAGATGTCTGTCATGATCATTACAGAATTACGACGCCAAATCAGAATGCCTTTTCCTCTGCATGGATGCTTTGGCCACTTTGATTCGTTTTATGTTTGACTAACAGATTGCTTTCGTATTTGTCACAATTAGGAGAACAAATGTTCAAGATAACAGTCAAAACTACATATTCAAAGGTCAATGTTAGGTAGAAAAGCTTATTCACAAACCCTGCCCTGCTTCCAGAAATACCCAAGTTCTGGAAAACGAAACTTTCTCAAAAAGTCGTAGGTCTCTTCTATTTCCATAGTTCAACGTCTTATTGGAAAATTTTATTTTCACACAGAATGTGCACTTATCTATTAAATCAGCAGCGATTTTACATATTTCTTTACTTCCCTCATGACAATTCTATTTTCTTCTTATTATTTCCTACTGGTCAAATAACAATAAAAAGGTCCTTGATTTCCCTGCGACTGCATTGTAGGTTTGGGTGAGATGGTTTTTGTAGGTCCCTTCTAACTGAAACAATCCATTCCATTCCATTCCAACTTCCACTCACCAACTGGTAGATAATGTACATCCTTGGTACTGTGTTATGGTTCACTGTATCTAACATAAACATTATGTATATATAGGTATATAGCTATAAATACTATTTTAACACAGGGTCCAGAAGAATGCTGTGGTATTTTTCTCACAAAGAAAGATTGAGGTAGTGTTCACCTCAGTTAACTCACTCAAGTGCAGTACAGAAAACTACTGTTTTTCTGTGGGTCCCTTCCAACCCAGTCAACACAGTGACTCTGTGATTCTGTGGCTCTGTAATCTGTTCTCCCTAGATTCCCTACATAATTTATAGAGAATGGTAAGTTCTTTGAGACAATTCCTCTCATCCTCTAAAGAACATCAAGAGTGGGTCAGATGACTGTTATGAATGTTTTTATGGGTACCTGGGTTTACAATTGTAGAGGTTTAGAAGGAAAGAAAATG
>VXBC01003696.1:174394-209401 GCA_013399945.1 Ploceus nigricollis
TGTATGATCACTTTAAATGAGAATTGTGTAGGTGGTAGTTAGAGGGGACAATGGAGGGCTGGAGTCCAACCTGCCCCTCCAGGCAAGGCTGCATGAGGTCAACCACAGCTTTGTGGCTGACAAGACAGCCCTGTGTCACCTTAGCACTAGCACACACTAACTGGCTACACCATTAAGCTCTCTTAGTCCAGACTGGTGGTGTTTGCAGCATATCTCCTTTTGATGTGGTAAGCCCTGCTCAGAACCGTTGTACTGCATGTGCATCCCCTTCTCACCTTGGCAGCTCTTTATCTTTTCAGGGGGGGGCGGGGGGGGTTAGCGCTGTTCATTGTCTAGGTGTGATTTACCAGTGAACTCAAGCTCGCAGAGGCACCCAGCACACAGTGGGTACACAGATTGTCACCAAGCTGTTCAATGAATGGTCTGGGGGCTCAGCCACTGTTACAAGGAATGGCAGGTACATTCTGCCTTTGAAGAGGCAGGATGCAAACACAGGTCAGCCTTAGGTAGGCCTATACACTGTCCTAGATTCCTAAACAAGATACCAGTTTTGCAACTGAAACGTGTATTTTTTACTTGAGAGATCAATTACACAGGTAGGATTTTAGTTGTGCAAATGCCTATGGATGAATTGTGCGCATCTCTTACCTGTTGTTCTGTTTGCAAACAGAGAGCAGCATTCCTTAGTATGAAAATCTGATTGATTTGAAGATAAATTTAGGCTGGGACAAGTGTAAATATTTGAGTTACCATCTTCCTGGCCAAGGCAATCTAAGATTTTGTCTAACATCGCCTTGGAGGCAGCCTGGTCTCACTGAGACACAATACATGAAGGGCGGAAGGGGAATTCCAGTGACAGAATCACAAGTCCCCAGAAATGTCTCCAGGAGATCTGGTTGTCTTGAGTCTTCAAATGGCATTTCCAAACAGTTTTGATCTATGTTTTAGCAAAGAAAATGTAACACAGTCATAGTAGAGTCTAAGTCCTGAAGTCCTTTCAGCTGTGATGGTGTCCTCTGATGACATACTTGGCTAATGAGTCACAGCAATCAGGAGACTGACAAGAAATGGGAGTAATTGTGTGCAGACAGCCTCCATTTATCCCAGAGGTAGCTACAGAATCCCATTAATCTCATTTGCATCTCATGTAGGGAAATTTCCAGGTGTTTTAAAAGCTGCATGATGGAATAGAGTTAACAGTATTACTTATATTCCGAAATTTAAATACACCAGTCAGAAAGCTGATCTCATGTGAGAACTGAGCTCACAGCCAGTGAGGTCTACCACTGTGAGTGCATTTTTAAAACATAAACCCCCACTATCTTTCCTCTTGAAAAATATTTATTCTTTCTTTTCCTAAGCTATGTTTTTCTCTGGCATTTTTCAGATATTTGTGCCAATATAATTTTACAACAATTTTTGGCTCAGAATACAACATATTAAACTCTTCCTCTCCACTCAAAACAAACAAATGAAAAGAGAAACAGAAAAGCCTTTATCTGCTGTCTTTTTTTTTCACCAGAATTAAATAGTTATCCATTTTTATGATAACCAAAAATCACTCATTAATGTTACCAACAACATTCTGTAGCACATGAAGAATAATATAGATGTCACTTGATTGTTCTTAGCTAAAAAAATACCAACAACATAATATATCATAACAATTTTGCTTACAGATTTTACTCATAATGTTTGATGTGTAATAAGTAATGATTTTACTTAGAGAATTTCATTTTAAAGTACAAAGTGCTTACTTGCAGTTATAGTGGATTATGGCATGATACTAAGATGTATGTTTTTCATTGGTTTTTTTCTGGACTTGATGTTAAATTTACCAAGCTACAATTTAAAACAAATAATCGCCAATACCCAAACCTACAACGTTCACAAAGCACTTTGCTACTGCTTTAAGGAAAAAAGCCCAACACAGTAATTCTTACAAATGTTCAGGTTGCATCATTTGTCAACTAAATTTGATTCCACTTGGTTTCTTGCACTGCACTTTTAACTCCTCAGATTCCATCCAGTAAAATCATATTTAATTAAGAGATTTAGATCAGTAAGAGCTAAGCAACACTTTTTCAGCCAATGGTGAAATTTTCAGGTGATTGATTACAAGCACAATTCCAGTAAAGTTTACAGAGGTAGAGAAATTATTTCTTTCTTAACAAGAAGTGAACAGAGTACATGGCTCTTTCCCTTGGAATCAGGGTTTTTGACATTATGATTTAAGCAAATAGCCACTCCACCAGCAGGCTGGTGCATCATGATAGTGTTGGCTGTGAGTCAAGAACATTGCCAAGAAAAGCCTTAGTGGCTATGAATTTATTCTGGTAAAAGAGTCTCCTGTCAGTGGAGTTTCTTCCACTCTGAACTGGTTTAGGCAGCACCAACAAAAGTACTCTCTTGCTCAGGTGAAGAAATGTTGCCAGTATTGCTAGAACAGAAAGTCTTTTGCATGCAGCAGCCCAACAGTGTGGGTGCACCATGCGCTGCTGGTGCTGCACAGCTGCCAAGATGATGGGTGAGCCCTGCTTGTCCCCCAGTGCCTGCTTTGTCTAAAGAAATGGATTCAGATTGACAGCAAGAAGAACAGACTTCAGAAGGACTTGCCAGCCAGCTGCTAGGCTGCTTCCATGGATCCTCAATCCCCTAATCCGTACATGCAAGAGTATTACTGGTTATGCTCATGTTGGCCCTCAGAGATGGCATCTCCAGCTGAGGAAGGACCCTGACTGCAGGTTTGTATTGCCAGGTCTCAAGGGTAGCATCCACACTGCCCATATGGCTCTACCCAAAGCATTTTCAGGAGGGCGTGAATGAGATGCCTGGAAAAGGCATAGGAAGTATGTAGTACTCAGCAAGAAGTGTGCCTGAGACAAGGGAGACACAGCCTGGGAGAGGACCAAAGCACTGGAAGAGAAGTCACACTTGGGGAATGAAAGAAAACAAGGAAACCAAGGTGGAGAGAAGTAATGCGACAGACAAGGTCTGAGTAGGGCACAATCTGGTAGGCAAGACAAGCCACAGCTTTACAGTAAGCATTGCTTACTGTAGTGTAGGTTTATGGTTTTCTCTTTCCTTTTGATTTATGTTTTCTTGCTTTTATTTCTCCCTAGAAGTTTGAATATCTCTGTGAATTCAATGGCCCCTTCTCCCAAACTCAGAAATACTCTACAGTATTTGGAATTTAAAATTCCAACTTGCAAGACACAAAGAAAATTTTTTTCTGAAAATGATGCCTCATTTTAATAAAAAAGTAGTAAATAAAATTCTCAAGCATAAAGAGAGATTTCCTATACCGCTGGTAATGAGTGTCTGAGTTTAAACAAGATTTCTGGCTCTTTTAGAAACATACTTTATTAGTAATAGACTATTTCTCAAATATGACTTTTGACTGAATCATTTCCTTCAAGCAAGAAGACAGCACCCTGTGGCTGATGAAAACATTTGCAAGTACTAAGTGTACAGATCAGAAAGAAAAATATTTACCTTTCATGAAGGCATGATGGCAAGGAAAAATTCTGAAGACGTTTTAAGCTGCTGCTTGGGAACTTGGCACTATGGTCAAGGAATTCATTCTTGCAGTCTTTACATCCTAGGTATGAAATCACACTTGCCCTTCTCTAAACACTTATTGGGGAGGCACTTCAGAAACAGAACATTCATTCTCATGGGGAGAATCCTAAGGCATAAGCTTAGATAGTAGAGGGACAAATTATTTTCAATACCACAAGGATTAGCAGGAGACCTGAGCCTGTTTCCACTTCTCCCAGTCTGGTGGGTAACCCTGGCTATATTACATCGGTGCATTGAGTCTTACTTTCTTCATTTTTAAACAGGAAAGGGAAATGGGCTTTAGAGATAAGGATGTGATCATTATACAAGGAATAAATATGGCTATTTTTTAAAATCATAAGTATAGGACATAGTCATCACACTATAGTGCTAAAAGCTTCACAGCTTTCAACACTGGCTCAATATTTCTTCCATTTTTTCCTGTTTTCTTTCTTACATGTTTCAGATCATGGAAGGAAACACCCTTCCAAGAAGAACTGGACATAAATAGTATAAAGTAAACATTATAAGTATAATTTTAAAAAATTATTTAAACCTGTTGTGTGGGAAAGGGAATAGATAACAGATTTTAGAATGAGAAGTCATTTTGTCTTACAGAGTTGGAGGAGAATGAAACATGCTTTATTTGAGAAATAACTTTTAACTGCAGCCTGAAATAATGTCTGTGGTGATAAAAATATATAGAAGAGCTTTTTATAATCAGAATTAGAAAAAAAGTGCAGTCAGGAAGAAACGAACTAGCATAGTAGTGAGGCTGAATATGCTTCAGCCTATCAAGACTCAAGAAGAGAACGCTAAATAGGAGCTCAAAGAGCTACTTTAATAGAGACACAGTGTTATATAGCACGCCATAGAATCACAGAATGGTTTTGTTTGAAGGCATCCTAAGGATCATGTCTTTCAAAGCCCCATACAACCTGGACTTGGACATTTCCAGGGGTGCAGCATCCACAGCCTCTCTGGGCGACCTGCATGTTGTCCACATATGAAGTTACACTGCTTGTCTGACTCTCCTTCTGTGTAACTTAAGCCTTAGAGTCATAGAGGAGATAACAGAGATATTGAACTTATCTTGTGAGTTACAAGTGTGATACATCACTGTGCATGTTAACCATAGCCAGCATTTGAAGTCGAGGTATTTGCACATGTGCATACTTAGCTACCTGGCTCTAGATGTGTGTGGTTTTCTCAAAGCAGTGTGGGGCTGCACAGTCCCACACAGTACTGGGACTTCTTTGTACTTTACTCTGTGTAAGTTCACAGGAAGACATGGTCTTTGTCCCAGAGCATTTTAATGTCTACCTAGAAACAATGGCATGAAACAAAAGTAGGGAAGCAGAGAGGGAAAGGGACAATGAGGTCTCAAAGTTACGTGAGTCAACTCCACATACAATGCAATTGACTTGAATCCTCTGAAAGGCTCCTGGGGTAAATAGTTTTGCTGTCCTGGTATGTGTCCGGGCAGCTGGTGCTTTTACACAGCTTTGATGGTCTGTCTATTCAGTTTTATTCTGATGTGAAGGATGTTGTTTCCATTGTAAGAGAAGAGGGCCTAGTTTTGAGGAGGGAAGCAGGACTTCCACATTTACATGCCACTGAAATGAGTTTGGGAAATAAAATAAAACCTAGGTCATACAGTGTTTTTGCAGCATGTCTGAGAACTATAACAGGAACTGATATTGGAGTTATCTGTCCTTCTGGACTTCAATGCTGCTACAGTCCCAGCAGGTTCAGAGAGATGTGTGGGCAGAGGCTGTGGAGAGGATCTTCCTATGATTTAATTTATATTCCTTGAGAAATTAATAGAATTTAATTGCAGATGACAGTCAGTATAATTTATCTGCACCATCTGTCTTACATACAAACATACTTGTGTGAAAAAATGCTAGTTCCCAAAATACCTGTGTGAATAAAAATATTTTCACATGAGTCTTTCTGGAGAAATGGTTGCAAAGATGCACAAGCCGGCTGGAAGCAAACATCTGTCCAGATGGAAACATTTATGACTGTTGAACAAACTTGCAGAGCTCTGATGAGTAAATAAATCGTAGCAATCTCATGCTCAGAGCTTCTTCATTAAAATTGTTAGGCTCTAGGATACAGAAAAAGTACACATCTTGCACCATAATCAAGTTTTCCCATACCAAATTAGAGCAAAGAGAAATAAAGCTAATTGACATTCCTCTTCATGTTGAATCACAGGATACCTGAAGATGTGCCTTGCAAATGTTTAGAAAGCACTTCATGAAAGAAGATGATGCAATAGGTAGGTCACTGGTCTGGTAGCCACTACAGCTGGTGAGAGCCCTTGCTTTGGCACAGAGTACCCGTGGGGTCCTGGGTGGGAACCTTGGCCTCTTCTTCCCTCTACTTGCCACCTTCAGTGCCTGTAGTGCCTTTCTGTCTGTGAGTGTGGCCATGGGAACACACTAAGGACTGCAGGATACTTGTGAAACGATGGAGGAAGAAACACATAGGGGCAAAAATTTGTGTAATACACAGGATTCGCTGTTGTTTTTTGCTAGACAAAAATATTCCTACCTGGCTAGAACAAATTCAGCCAAGTTCCTACAGACATTGCATCTGAGCTTTTCAGAGCACAAAATCTATAGGTAGCTCATCTGCTATTTCTCCATGTGAGCACTGCCAGCTGAATTCTCAATACTTCTGTCTCCTCTCTTACTAAGGATGCTATTTATAGCCCCTCTGGCTGCATTCCACCTAAAGGTCAGATTGTTTACAGGGAGTAAGGTTATATTGTGTTTTTTAAATAGAGAACACATATTTTGATTCATTAAAAAGAACATCGACTCTTTTCCCTGCACAAGATAATAGACAGACCTTACTCCTTACTCACAACAAAGATCTGGCTGCAAATCCAAAGCATTCCAGAGAGCAGAGATGGATGAAAAATTGGGAAAGTTCAGTAAGGGCTTTCACATGCATGCAGGAAAGTAAAGAACATCCAACTAATAAACACAATGACATTTCTGTCCATTGAATGCTTAACCCTGGTTTTATGTTTGTTTTTCTTGCAGTGACTCCTGCTCCGCTACTAATCAGCTTATGAAGTTTCATACTTTCCTGCACACTTTCATACTCTGCAGGCATGCTATGGCTCCCATTATTTATTTTCCAGTCACAGAATTCTTTACTATTTCCCTCATTGGCAGCAGGATTGGCTCAAAAGTTTTTGGGATCTACTAAAAGAAAAGGAAAATGGCAGATACTGCATAAAAGTAAAATGTTGTTTTAGATATATTATATATTGTATATATTTTTTTTCTCCAAGTTTCACATGTATACAGAAGTACTTCGTGTCCTGGTGAAACAAATGAATCCCTGAACATGACATATTATGGTTCTCACCTTTCTTCACTGCTTTTTAGTTCTTCATCTTCTCCTTGTCTCAATATAACAAGAGGGGAAATGTCACAAAGATAAGAACTGGTCTCTCCATTCAAATGCTTAAAAACATAAATAAAGAAATGAGTCATTCTAGTACTTTTATAGACCAGTCCTTTGCAGCATAAAAGCACATGGAACAGGCAGAAACTTACACGTGGACCCAGGTAATTCACTTCACTGAGCAAGAGAGCTATTTTTGGCAGTTAGGAAATCAGGTGTCCTGAGAAAGAAATCTTATCCAGCGTATGGTAAAAGAGGGCAGTGTATGACCAGTGAGCTGATTATAGGCTCAGGCTTAATTGGAGAAATAAGGTCTTCAGCCTCTCCTCTCCTGCTAATTCCAGCCACTGCCATGTCACATGTACAGCAGTACAGCCTGCCCCTGAAATGCAACCTTTCAACAGACCTTTAAATCTGATCTCTTCCTTCCATTACTGTGACTACTGCAAAGTTAAGAGCCTAAGGAACAGGAAAAAAAAGTTTTAAAAAAATTTGTTTAAATTTAAGTGATTGGAAAAGGCTGTTTCATGCTGTGAAGGCATCCAGGGAATTGGGGTTGGAGCAGGGTAGGTACTGTCTGGCTGAGGTCTGACCAGGCACATAGCAATAGTGGCAATTCCCTCAAGTACATGAAGGGAGCATGAAAGCCTTCCAGTACCTGAAGGAAACCTACAAGAAAGATGGAGACAGGCTTTTTAAAGGGCATGTAGTGACAGGACAAAGGTGAGCTGCTTTAAACTGAAACAGGGTAGGTTTAGATTGGATATTAGGAAGAAATTTTTACTGTGACAGTGGTTGGGCATGGGGACAAGATGCTCTGAGAAGCTGTAGATGCCACATTCCTGGGAGCAGTTAAGACCAGGTTGGATGGGGTTCTGAGCAACGTGGTCTAGTTTAAAATGTCCCTGCATGTGGCAGGGAGGTTGGAACTGGGTGGTCTTTAAGGTTCCTTTCACCTCAAACCATTCTATGATTCTATGTAAAGAAAAGATGCAAACTCCACAGCTGAATTTGTTAATGTGCTGTGAACAGGGAGGCTGTCATGGCTCAAGTCATATAATGAACTCTGTGGGCCTAGGACTTAAGGTTGGATGGTGCTTCTTTAAAAATTGCCTGATATAATAGAAAACCATGAGTTTCAAAAACTTCATCTTATTTCAGACTACAAGAAACTGGAAGGTGCAGGTGGACAACAAGTTCAAGAAATGATTGAACTGAGATCTGCCCAACAACTCTGTTCACTGATGAGTCTTTCAGCACAGCACAAGTATCTCTGCTGCTGGCACAGTTTGAAGTACAGAAGAACAGTCCTGTTATTGTAGATCTGGTCACTAGAAAGAGCTGCCAGATGCCGAGAAAGTCCTGAGAAAAAGACTGTCTAGTTTGATGGCTGATAGGGAGCTAAGGGTCATTATGAGGAACATATTGGGCTAGAAGAATTTTCAGCCTGAACCAATATGGCTTTTCTCCCTCCTTATGTTACATTCTTACTGCAACACTGGATGACTATCTTATAATGTGTAAGGGTTGAGCTCAGCTACCACATACTTCCTATGAGAAATCATCAAGTTCCAGGTGTCCCAGTATTTGCGCACTTGAATCAGCGGAAGTTGATCTCACCTTCTTCTACTTTTTATGTGTCCATCCTTGAGATCAATAGAAAACAGCCACCACATTATGATAATCTACTTAGCTACTTATTCAAGGCAAAGCAAAGCTACCTACAGACTTGAACACCTTCAGGACCAGGGAGAGATCTGGACCCACGTATAGTCCGTGTTGCTGTATTGCTTTTGTGTGGCCAAGTTTTGGTAGAGTGGGGGGACTATAAGAGTGGCTTCTGTGAGAAGCTGACAGAAGCTTCCCCAGCATCTGACCGAGCCAATGGGCACAAACTGGACCCACAACTGGCCAAGACTAAGCACATCAGAGAAGATAATAGCACCTCATTAACATAATGGAAAATTAACTTATTTAAGAAGGAAAAAAATTATTGTGCAGATATGATTGTACTCAGAGAAGAGCAGAGTAAAAATATGTGAGAGGAACAACCCTGCAGACACCAAGGTCAGTGCAAAAGGGCGACAGGAGATGTTTCAGGCTCCAGAGCTGAGGTTCCCCTGCAGCCCCTGGTGTAGACCATGGTGAGGCAGCTGTGCCCCTGCAGCCCATGGAGGTCCCTGGGGATGTAGAGCTCCAACTGCAGCCCCTGGAGGAGACTCACGCTGGAGCAGGTGGATGCCTGAGATGAGGCTTTGACCCTGTGGGAGGCCCATGTTGGAGCAGGTGCTGACAGGGACCTGCCCACCCATGGAGAGTGGAGCCCATGCTGGAGCAGGTTTCCTGGTAGGACTTGTGACCCACATTGGAGCAGGCTGTGCTTGAAGGATTGCACATTGTGGAAAGGGACCCACACTAGAGTAGTTCCTGAAGAACTGTAGCCCATGGGAAGAACTCAGGCTGAAGAAATTCATGGAGACCTGTCTCCCATGGGAGGGACCCCACACTGGAGAAGGGAAAGGACTCCTCTCCCTAAGCAGCGGCAAGAACAATGTGTGGTGGAGCATGACCTCCATTCCCTATCTCCCTGCACCACTGCAGAAAGGAGGCAGCACCCAGGAAGGAGAGAGTGGTGGGGACAAGGTGGTTTTTTTAAGATTTGTTTTATATTTCATTATCTTGTTCTGATCTTTTATTGGCAGTAAATTCTAATAATTTCCCCACATCAAATCTGGTTTGCCCATGATAGTATTCAGTGAGTGATCTCTCCGTGTCCTTTACTCAGTCTTTTGTTTTATTTTCTCTCCACTGTCCAGTTGTGGAAGAGATTAACAGAGGATCTTTGGTGGGTACCTGGTATCCCAATAATTATTGGTAAAGCCTTGATAATTATTTAAGGTCATTTATGCCAACCTTATTAACTTAATTAATGCCCAGGTCATTTGTGCATAGTTTTCATCAAACATTGCTTTATTGGTTGCTTTAAGCCAGTGGTGGTGGTGGTAGTGTTGTGGATGGCAGCGCCAGCCCTCACACTGGCCAGGTGAAGCCAGAAGTTGTTGCTTGACATGGCCACTGCAGTTTGAAGAGACTTTGTAAAGTAGAGAAGTGAGCGAATTAGGGAAAGGAAAGAGATACTCTGCTGTTCACTGTGATTGGTTTTGTACTTTGTGTTAGACAGTGTCAATATTGCCAGCCCCAAGCTCATAGCCTCTTTTGGGAGCCAAGTCCCAAGAAGTCATGACATCAGTTTCAATGTGCTAAAGGATTTTAACACCATCTCTTAGACTGAGCACATGGCTACTGATTTCTGAGTCTCTGAGTGCACACATGCAAGGAAGTGCATTCCCCTGTAGAGAAGTTTATTGCAGGGTAAACACAAATTTTCCCCAAAAATCTTTGTATGTTTTTAAACATCAGATGAGGTTCCTAACTAATTCTTTGCAGATAGGTCCTAGGCTGCTAGCAAAGCATTCAGTAATTACACAAAATTTGTGGCACATTTTTAACAGGTGTAAAACAGGTGTAAACATCCTCTGTTCAGTAGATAAGTTACTTGGCCCTACAAGATTACAAGTACTTCGATATATTAACAAAGGTGGGGGGAAAAGACAGAAAACTTCTTTATCATGCAATGTTTCACCAGAGCTCATTTATGTTCCTTTTTTTATTAAATGCCAGGCTGGGAAGTTAAAGTGAGACTGGGTACTGGCAGCTTCCCAGGTAGAAAGTGCAGGACATACTTGCCTACAGAACAGGCTTGAGTTTTCTTTTGTGTGCTGCTCTTTACTTATGCTTATGAAGCCTGAGTATGTTAAAAGCTGAAAACTAGCAATGTAAATTTCCTAAATGCCTTTAGAAAACCAAGAACTCAGCCACTGCCAATAGAAACATGACTTCCTGAAACTGGACAGCATTGCTTGGGTTTCCTTTGAAGAAAAAAAAAAAAAAAAGAAAAGGAGGAAAAAAAAGGAGAGCGAGCCAAATGCCTGAAATATGTAAGACAGAGCGATACAGGACTTAAGGGGAAGCTACATAGGAAGTAAAGCAAAGCTCAAAATAAAGAGCAGGAATGGAAAACTAAAAATAACAAACAGGAAAGTGTGACACAGCTGCAAGGGCTCTGGTGCATTCTCCCCCAGCATTGTACCTTTTTTTTTCAGGAACATACTAATAGTGTGTTTGGATTTCAATGGCATTCCAAACCATTATTTGTTCTTCAAAAATAGATGTTTCTCTTGTGAAGAAAGATATTTTCAAGTAATGTTCATAGGATTTCAGTTGTTTCAGTTTATCAAAAAACACTTTAGTTAATCTCGGTGTTTGCAGAACAGAAAAACTGCATAGATTATGTAATTTTTTGAAAAATTAACCTTAGAATAGTGAAGATAAGCTCATGCATAATCAAATGTTGCCCTTAATTTCAGTTGAGTTTTTACTTAATAGATTTCAAAAGTAGGAAAGGGAGCAAGCACATGAATCTGAGGTGCAACCACTTTGGAAGCATAGTGAATGGAAGGGGATCAGGGAGGATTAGTAGCGCCATCTACTAATAAAGTTAAGGAAATATCTGTCTTTCTCTTCATCCAAACACAAGTTTGTTTGTTTACACAGAGCATTTTGTGGGAGAAGAAAGGCAGCTCAGTGGACGTGGACCTGCCAGGACTGTGGCTGGATCCCTGCTGGCACCTGCAGAAAAGCCAGTCTCTCCAGGTGTGGGTACCACACAACCACTCAACCATGACTGAGGTACTCAGCACATGTACGGGGGTCACTGGCAGCTGCTGCAGAGGAGAGGGGAAGGAGTACTTCAGCATTTGGATGTCTTGCTATTTTAACACCTATTTGATTGCTAAACTCACCCATCCTGAAATAATTAAGCCAAGTAATTGAGTTGTGCATGGTTTCTGGCCACCCAGAAGATAGATTGGTGCCACTTTTGGAAAAGAAAAAAAGCCTGAACACACCAGTTTGTCAGCCACAGTTTTCTTGGACAGTGACAAACCCTTGTGAATACCACGTTAAGACAGGCCAAAGTGAAGATCATGATGTTTGTGAAGTTATCTGTCCAATTTGTGAAATTCCTATTTTTGGCACACACAACAAGAACAGGAAATATTTACCAATTTTGCAGGTGTCAGGAAATATTTTCGAAGTGCTGCTGTGACCTGACAGTCCATTTAAATAGATAGCAAGCATGTACAAAGGTGATAATACATATATTTTAATTAAAAGTATCTACTTTGGTGTGTTTTCTCCAATATCTATGTCCTAGCAGGTTAGAGTAGCAAATTCACACTATAGTGATTAGGCAGTGATAAATCTCACAATACAAATGTGAATGCTTTATATAATAAAATCATACATTAGAGTACATTAAAGATGTTTCTCACAGTTGATGTTGATAAGACTGTTTTTTGTTAAAGGTTTATCTACACTGGAAATATATTTCTTACATATTATTTGAATTGTGGGTGAAGTACATCTGAATATATTTCAGGCTTCTCTAGTCAGTGTATTTCAGACAATGCTCTAAAACATTTGATTATATATTTTTTGAACTGTAATGGTATCTGCAACATCCTATAATACAGACTGTAATACAAACTGCATTAAAGCACAGTTCTTATCAGTGTCATCACACATTAGATAAAATATAAGAGTCATTGCATATATTACATAGCTTACAGTTCAGTAGCTGAGAAAGTAACAGCTGCCTTCCAGAAATGAGGCCTATTTGCCAAACATGTTCATACTGTAAGTAACATACAACCCCACTAAAACCAAATTAAATACTAGATGACAGGACCACATTCTGTGATGGACCATTTCACAGCTTTTACTCCAGGAGTAGTAGTGAATTTGGCAGTGTCAGGTTAACAGTTGGACTCAAACGATCTTAAAGGTCATTTCCAACATAAACGATTCTATTATTCTATGGCTCTATGATAATTTCCATTATTTCTTATCCTGGTGTAGTCCCATTGTCACTGGTAGCAACAGATAAATATTGCAATGGATAAAAGATAAAATAAAAATATTAAATACTGTAATTTCATTATGAAATCTATTCTGTGTGCAACGAACTATCACTGAAGCAGCTGAAGAGTTGCAAAAGCATTTTATAAATTTGATTAAAAATAGTAAAAATCATAAAAAAATGTTTTCAAGGCATGCCTCTCCATCTCCTTCTTTCCCCTGACTTGTCATAGGTTTTTCCTGTATGACAAATGAAAGAGTATCAAGAAGCTGCAGGCTCTGCTCCAGGCATGGTAATGGCCAGGCCAACAAGAAAAGACAACTTCCAAATCCTTCCTGTAGTGGGATTGGCCAAATAGTGGCTGTTCCAAGTAGGCAGCTAGGATCCAGCCACCTTATTTAGAAGATGAAGGTGGTTGAAATGGCGTCGACACAAATCTTTCTGTACATGGGACACCACTCATTTTCTGCAATCATGAAAGGTCCCAGAAATTTGCTGAAATAGATGCAGATGTCGTGAAACTGTTTCTGTGGATTTGAGAGCAAAAGCAAACCTGACCTACATGAACCATGGCTGTACCATCACTAGCAGGCTTTCTCTACCTTAATAGATAGACACAATAGACAGTGATGCTTTCAGTTGTTGGGTTTTTTATTGAACAATAATAATATTATACTCTTTAAAACCAACTGACTTATTAGATTTACATTCAAGAACTCATAATGTCATTTATGACACTGTTGCAAAATATTAATAATGTATGCAGTATTTACTACATTCTTTAAATATTTCTCATCAGTCTGCTGGAAGACCACGGGTTTGATCCTGCTCTCACTGAAATCAAGAAAAAAATTACTTTTGATACCAGTAGATTAGAATCAATTCACTTGCTAATAAATAGCCCAAGATACATTATTCCCTCTCAGACCCTAACATTCAATACTGGTTAAAATGTGGTATTATGCTAGTTTGAGATTTATGTTTGTATGTCTTGCAATATCATTGCAAGAGAACCTGCACTTTCATCCTGACATTTGGATGTCTACTGTTGTCATCATCCTCTTGTTCCAGATCAGCATGATTCATGCCTGCTTTCCCAGGTGAAAGCATCCCGCTTTCACAGATGTTGACTTTGGATCTCTTTAAAGGCATCAGAGTTTCTGTTGTTCATAGTTTGCTTTAGTTCATAGCATGCTTTCAGATCCTGAACTAAACTCTGGCTGCTGTACTGTGTGTTCCTTCTTTAACTGCAGTCATTATCAAAGCTCAGGTTGATTTCAAAGGAAATGTTAAAATCAAGCCACACTTCCAATGCGAGTGCTCTGTGTTACGAGGCTGTTCCTAAACTCATGGCATCCAGGTTCACTCTGGCACAGCAATGTCAATTTTTATTATCTGTGGATCTGGTTGTTTTCAGATATGTTAACAAGCCCTTCTCAGTGGCGATTTTTGACCTACATGTGTGTCATCCAGCTTAGACTGAATGAGGGGCTGCCCATTCCTGCAACACTGTAACACATTTAAGTTTTCCTTCTGGCTGAAATGGGACCACATGCTCATGCAATTGAGAAACAAAGGACTGGGTACCAAAATACTGTAGTCTGTGGCTACACCATCACTTGCTGAGGGTCCAAGAATTCCCTGTTCAAATAAACTCCCTGTGACTCACATCTGGGCCATAGCCAGCAGTGAAGATGGAAAGCATGAAGGTCCCTTTGCTGGCCTCTCACCACTCTTCCAGAAAAAATGCAGATATTACCTTAAAGACACCAACTAGCTGGTTTATAGAAACCTATATATTTAAATAATGATAAGCAGCTTCTTTTGTTTCAGATCCCCTTCTACAAATCGGTAGAATTTACCAATCTGCTGTTTCTCTGTACAGAATTTAACTTTAGAAATTCAACTAAATACAATATATGTCTGCAGTGTCTTGCCTAAGTTATTCACAATGTATAAACTGAAATGCTGGATGTTTTCTCTCTGAACAAAGGCGTATTTGTCTCCAAGGAATTGTCACCAAACTTCCAAAAACTAGAAAATTGTTAACAACTATTATCAGTCCATTTAATTTACACTATTACGCTTTTGTTGTTATTATTGTTATTGAACAGGGGTGTTCCTTCCATCTGAGGTGTTGTTTATATGTGTTTCTTTCATGGTGGTTCCACATCAATAGTATCACTCACCCATACTGTCCACTTCATTCAGTGAGAGCTTTTCCAGCATCAGGTTGGCAAGAGTCAGCCTCTGGCACTATTTAAATGATCATGTTGGGTTTTCAGTATTACTATACATTCAAAAAGCCACAATACATTTCTCTGTTCAAATACTTATCAAAACAAATATCAAAAGTCATATACACTGTGCAGTCTATTTTTAAGTAAACATTTTTCTCATTAAAAACAGGTCACATTTGAGCTTCAGAGATTACATATTCATACATTATAGATCTACTTTGTTCTTAAAGTGTGTTGTTGCATATTCAATAATCTGTGAGAAATGCATTCACTTGAAAGTCTTACAAGTGTAAGTAAATATCAGCGAGGATTTAGCCATTTCATTACTGGAGAGCGAATAACTTTCTCTTTAACAAATTCCTCCTTTACAGAATTTCCATCCCCTGATGCCATGTCATTGTCTGAAAAAAACACAAAAATAAAGGTGGATTTCATGAATGTGAGAGATTTAAAATATTATCCTGCAGCAATGTCCCTGGTTTTACAAATACTTTGGAAAATCCTTAACTGACATATTTGCAGAAAACTCATTAAATTACCTCCAATTACCTAGCTGCAAAATTTCTACCAAATTAAGGCATAAGTCATATCTATTTTCTAATAGTTTAAGCATAAGGCTGATGAGTTGACTTCAGTTTCCAGTTCTGGCTGTAACACTCACTCCAGTGTGACACAGGACTAAGCAACACATCCTCAATAACTACAGTAGTAAATTAAACTCCCCTGCAGCTATTCTCTGACTGAGGCCAGCTAGCATGGAATATCCTGGTCTGTGCCACTAAACTCTCTTACTCTCCAAAAATAGGTAAAAGATACTCAGTTTGTCAGCTGGAAACGCTCCCTGGCTGAGGCTGATTCCTGAGCTGTGACTGAGGGTGTTTGGCACAACTAGCTGGCCTGGGACACAGTGTGCTGTCCACTGCCCTACTGTTTGACCATGAAAGGAGTAAAATTGCAATGTACAGGACCTCTGACACCTTTAAGTTTGCTAGGCATATGTAGGCATAGTGGTCTTTATAAAACATATGGGTCAGAAACGTGCCTGTTTAAAACACAGAAGCATTTACAGCTGTTTTAATTCACTGAAGATCACTTAGATGCTATAGTTACTTCTGAAGACCACTTTTAAATGAAACCCTGTGTGACCACCTGATGGAGTACTGCTTGTAGTGTCCCTGATCTGCTAACAGTGACAGATCTCTGAGGACAGAAGTAATTGGGAAACCTTTGCAGGAGTAAAAAACACTGTTTGTTTCCATGCAGTGTATATCTCATCCTGGCTGGGATAAGTCAAGCAGTTAAACATTGTGGCAGAGAAAGTTTGGGACCAAAGGCAAGTGGGGAATAGAAAAGGGGAGAAGGAACTGATGCAAGTAGACTGTCTGGGAAGGTTTGGATACAGATAAAATACAGATACAGAAAAAAGCAGGCACCCTCATTATTTTGGCACCCTCAGTAATAAATAGAAGGAAAGGCAAAAGAGCACAATCATGTAGAAAAATACAAAAATATCATGGCTGATTGATCTTGTAAGAGGTTTTTTTGGAAATTATTTTAAATGTGATATAAGCTGCAGAAGTTTGCTTCAATCTAATTTTCTCTAAGCAGAGGAAGGGAGAAAGATAAATCTTGTATTAAGACAACAAACTCTACACAGCTTAATATAATAGAAGAAAATTTAAAATTGCACACAAATTGCAGTTCAAGAAGAAATTAAATCCAAAGACCTTTAGGTGAAGCCCTATAAAAGATCCCAGTAGACCTAGATTTAAATCTCTGGGCATTTTGTGGTTTTTTTTCTTCTACATGTTTGTATTTATTTTGGTTTGTGTTTATATTTAGAGTAAACGTCATTCAGTCAAACATACTTCAGTATCATCAGGCGTGAAAAAAGGGGAAAATTTTTATCCCACCTCTAAAAACTTCAGTGATCTTTCCTTAGTGCATCAAAAACACTCCAGCTTGTCACACTCCCTTTTTTATATTTTTATTTTAATTCTAGACAGATCTATTACAAGCTTCAGACATAAATGTAAAGGAAATAATTTAATCCAGTGATACTGTGACAAATGACTACAATAAAACATTTAATAAAGCCATTCACTGACAACTGAATATATATAAAGCTCTGTCCTCATGGAGAAAAAGAAATGTTGTTTTTACTATGTGCTAGCTAATACTAGTAAATGCAATATAGTGAAATCCTGAACTGACTGATGCAAACCCTAGCACAGCCTCCCGCAGCACAGGTGATGTGGTGCTAGAAGATGCAACAGTTGCAAAGTATTTCGAAATGTTTCTAGCATGTGTCGCAGCTCACCTATTTCATTGCCACACGTTAAGGAAGCTGCCAATATGAAAAATAAACCTACCTTGCGCTGTTAATGGTTTGCACAGCTCCACCGAAGTACCCACCACTCACTCACAGAGTGATAGTAGATCATGTGCAAGGTGTTTTCTGCTAAAATCAACTGTCCCACAAAGTCTTACCTGTGTGTGAAGATATTTTTCGTCGATTTGGAGGCTTTGAAGCAGACAGCTGGAAAAACGGGAACTTCAGACACTTCCCTGTTACTCTGTCACAGATGCCAGAGGGACAGTTGCAGGTTTTCCTGCATTCCATTCCATAGCTACCATAGGGACACTCTGGGAAAAAAAAATATAGCAAAGCTGTTCTCAGTGATCCAGGTCAGCTGCTGTCTTAATAGCTGGTCTGCTTGAAAGTGGAAAACCTAAACCTTTGAGTGGAGGTCAGCTAGACCTCAGCTACAGGATTTCAGCATGCCGACTGCTTTTTTACAAGTATTTTCCAGTATTATCCAACCTTGACACACTTTACATACATAATTTTATTTCCCATAACTTATTTATAATGTGCTACTGGTAATCCTTCTCTGAAACACTCTTAGATTAAAGCGCACTCTTACATTAAATTGCCTTAGTTAAAGGCAGTATGAATATGTAGGTATGCAATTATAGAAGATTTAGTTAGGACTAGCACTGAATTTAGAAAGGAAGATGACTACAGAAGTTCCCTGAACTCACTATGTGGTTCACTATGATATTATCTGACTTTCATGACCGTTGATATTTAGAGCTGCAGTCTGATGCTGGTGCAGGGCTGCTGTGGCCTGGGCCAGCAGTCTGGGTGGAAGATGCAGCCTGACCCCGAGGAGCTATCCAGCAAACTCACCGTCCACCTGGAGATGCTACTGGGTCCTGGGGAGTAGCCTTGCACCCAACACCTTCTCAGACAGCCAGATTCTACCTTCCAATGGCAGACATCTCACCTGCATCTCCAGCCTAAAGAGTGAGCATGTCCTGAAGGGATCTCTGGCACTAAGGCAACTCCCTGGTTATGCTGCATCTGGTCACATAATGCCCCAATTCAAACCTCACATCCCTGAGCAAGCTTGAGGAGGAACACTGCAAAGCAGTTGCTAGGATGGGAACAAATGTTTTCCAAAGACAATTAAGTCAGGTACAGGAGATTTGCCCTATCCCATAGCTGACACATATCACATGCTGGGTCATATAACTTCCCAGAGGGGGAAGGGGAACTACAAAACTAGGGGCTACAGCCCTTGTCTTCCTCTGCCTTGCTGTTGAATAGGATACCTTCCCAAAACCATTGCTAAAGAGGTAGAGACTGGGAAAATCCATGTCTAACACATCCTTTCCAAACGCACCAACAGGTGACCATTCCCAGGAGAGGTTTGAGATATCGCAGGAGAAAGGCCTTTATGTTCAGACTGTCCTTGCCAACCCAAGGTACATGGTCACCTTAAATGGCAAGGTCTGGAGAGTTTCTGATTCACCTCCTAAGGGCAGATGAATGACCATTCAGGGCCATCTAGCCCAGGCCTCCACAAAACACTTAAGAAAGGTGACATAGTAAGCACAAATGATACCTCTCTCCTCATTTTGTCTCTCCTTTTCAGCTATGAGACATCCTGATCCAAACATAGTTTCTTTGCATATAACATCCCATAATAAAGTTACCCTTTTCAGTTTGTTCAGTCTCCTCTTGAGTGAATGCAAACTTTTAGCTTTGCCATACAGCCTAGGTAATATGAAAATCAAGCTAATGCACTATAGTTTTATAGTTATAGTGTAGCCAACATTTTACAGTTCTCTGTGTATCAAATGGATATATGAATTTATTCTTATAAATGAAAGGCCCTAGAAGATCAACCACTTCCCTGAAATGGGCTGCACAGCGAGTCACTCCAGCATGGAAAATCTTACCAGGTCTCAGCACACTCCCCTTCCCAAGAATGACTCTTTGATCTGCTGCTTGTCCACATAAAACAAAAACAAAATCCCGCCCAAGTAGAACTGTTCTTGTGTGCATATCCTCCCTGGGAGACAAGCAAAGAGCACACACTACATGGAGCATCAGTCTGCCTGCTACAGGTGCTCAGCCTGGAGAGGTGGGATGCAAAGCTGTGCACGACAGCATAGAAACAAGTCTGAGCCCAAAACCCTTGGCTCTGTGTGGAATAATCCTGGCATTGATGAGACTTTTTAGATTTCATGAAACTGAGATCTGAGTAAATTTGTCTTTTAGAAGGCTTTTGTTTAACAGGATCCTTTTCCTAAATAAATTGCAGATAGCTTCCAGTGGTTTAATGGAAACAAGGGCACCAAAAAGTACTTTGCTTTGGGCCATAATGACATTGCTATTGATGCAATATACAATGCATTCTCCTAATAATAAAAGTATCTCAAAAAATTGTTCTGGAATATATACTGCCCATTTTAGAAATAAGAAACTGAAAAACAGAGAGTTCAGATGATTTTGCCAGAACTTCAAAGTAAATTGGCAACAGGAAGCCAGAGAGAATTTAGTCATCCTGCATCTGTCAGTTATTACAAACATGGAAGTTATTAAAATGAGTGAGTGACCTGGTATCATAGCTGCAAATGCATATATAAAATAACAATATCTGGCCCCAGGGAGAGATTGTGCTATCTCAGAGCTGAGATGAAGAAAGAAAAAGAATTCAAAATTACATCTGTTATATTTAGTGGAAATAAATATATGGGGAAAAGAAGCTTTAAACACCAATTTAAATTTTAAGTCAAGATATGGCTTTACTGAAATTAATGAGAGTTTTACAGAGCACTGAAGATTCAGCTATGGGGATTCAAATGTCAAGTCCCATTCTTTTCTCCCATTCAAAGGGTGCTATTGCAAAGAAACTCCTATGAGGGAAGTGAAAAATACACACTAATTCAAAACAATTGTTAATGGAATTATAGGCAGTATCTTGCACTGTGGTGATTTTTAATAAACTGAAGATCAGTCAATTATCTCAGTAAAATATTTTCCTGGTGAGTGCACCAAAGATTAAATCTTTATGCGTAAGTTCTACTCATTTGCAATAAAGTACTATTTTGGGTTTCACACTCAACCATGCACATGAGTTTATTTTAAATAAGGTAAATAAATGTGTGCTGTATGTGAATCAGTCCAAGTGATTTTTGCAGCATCAGGTCCCAAGTCATTACTTTAACTGAATCTATTAATACTCCTGATATTTAACTTCCAAGATTCCCACTTTTAAGGAAGTTATTCTGAGGCTTGTCTGTATCTACTTACTGAAGTGGTACACAAAGACACCAAAACCCACTGCATTCATGCTTTGCAAACTCTTTTTTTAAAATAGTTTATTTTTTTAAAAATTCACCCTAGTTCTTACGAATATAATACCTTGCCACCCTTTAAAGATTCCCCCATTTAATCGGAGTGAGAATAGCTCCTAAATTAAAAATGTGATTACAGCCTCTGACTAAAGAAATCAGCATGCAACATACCTGGAATAAACTGAATGCAGTGCCTGGGTGCTCATCTCACAGTCAGCTTCTGTTCTGTTATTGCCATCCTTCAGGCAGGAGGGTTTCTGTTTGCCTCCCCTGACCACGTCCCTAGGATGACTGAGCACCTCAAAGGCAGGACTAAATTAAACAGGACAAAGTCTCCAGGCACTCAGGCAGTGCTGCTTTCTCCATCCCCAGACCCCAGCGTGAGCACCTGGTCCCTGGGCAGGCAGCCAGCAGTGCCAGAGGGAGCATCACCCCCAGGAGTGTGCAGCTGCGAAAGGGACCCTGTGACAAGGTTGGACTTGCAGAATTAAAGTCCTTATAATTTATAGAAAGCCACCCACCAAATCAACAGGAAGAACAGGACTAGTGCCTAGTCTCAAGTCCCAGTCAAAAATCTCATCTCCAAGCACACCCTGTCTGTATTTCCTCACACATGTCCCCAAGGTGTAAATAATTTCACCCATTAATAAACCTGCCCCAGTACATGTAATGCCTTCTAATGACAGCGGGTGTTTTTTCCCTTTTTCCTTGGCTAAGGGATGAGCTGTAAAAATCCCATTTAACTAACACCTTTCAAGCAAGAGGCAAACTCTGCATGTATGTTGCTGTCAAATTGCCACAGTGGGTGCATACAAAGTGAACATCATTACCTTTGCAGATACCAAATTCATCACCAAAGTCATCCTCCTCAGTGTAAAACTGGCACTTCAGCCCAGGACCACACTTGACACCATCCATACCCGAGACAGTACGATAGCAAGTCTCCCCCAGAGCAGCTGCACACACTCTGCAGCAGCCACAGTCATCCAGCACCGTTCGCTTACAGCGCGCAGTACTTTTGCATGCATTACTGTCACAGGGATCAGGGCAATCTACTGCGTATTTCGCACTCCAAGCAGCTCCAGCAGGCACGGGCATCAGGAGAAGTGTGAGGAACAGGAAGCCCTTCATGTCTTGCAGGGGTAAATGCTCCATCCCAGAGAGCAGGTCTCAGTGCTCGCCTGCTGGTGCCTCTTGCCGAGGGAAGCAGCGGTACAGAATCCAAAGTGGTAGCTGCACACATCAGCCTACAAGTTTATGAGCTTTATAAAGTGTGTTGCCCACATGTTGCACCGTCGTCAGCTTCCTCAATCCGGCAGCGCTGCTCCTGCCAGCCTCCCTTGTTTCAGTTTATGAAATCCAGGATGAAGGTTGGATTAGCACTCTGCTGCCATCCAGGAATTGAAAAGCCTGAGCTGATGTAATCTGTTATGTTTAGTTGGTTGTTTTGCATGAGGACTAAAAACTCGCTCACATCCGTTTCAAATGCTCAAGGACGTCTGCCAAGAGTAAAAAAAAAAAAAAAGGTAAAAAAACAATCAACCCCAAGGAGGTTGCATACCTTCCTGCAGGACAGGGATTGCTCTGACGCTGGGCACACTGCTGACAGGAGAGCTCTGCCTTGCTATCACAGCATGTATGGCCAGAAGAAAATCACACTGGATCACCTTACTGCTGAAAGAATAATCTTTAATAGAATAAATCTTTGCCATACTCTTTTAGGGGATGTGGATGGTTATTTTGGGGAATTAAATGAGATCATGTCATTTAATAGCCAAGCTCAGATTTTTCAGTAGTTTTTTCTGCCTCCATTGAAACAGTACTTTTTAATCAGTATTTAAGCAGAGGTGAATTAAAGATTTCACTCAAAGATTACTGCTAGAACTAAAAGCTGGTCAGAAAAAAAACATCATTTTGTGGGGTCTTCCATAGGAAGTTCAGGAGAATGAGCAATGTGCTGCCCCATCTTCATAACCAAAGGGGAAATCCCCATCCATCATCGGCACTGTCTGCACAGCGTTAACATAGATCCAGGGGGCTGATTCTTCTCCCTTTATACTACTTCTATTCTGACAAACTCTATGGGATGCTCTGATGTTGCTCTTCAATGAAATCTATGTAAATAAACAGTAAAAAATCTGTTTCCCCTGTCTCCTCTCTTACACTTTATTTATCCTGCCAGAGCCTTGACAAGAAACAGCAAACAAGTGGAGTCCAGTGAAACTGATGAGCCACTGGAGAGATGAAAATTTCTGGATTAAAAAAAAATCTACAGGAAAGGAAAAAGGAATAAAGCTAGCCTTAAATAAACCTCTGAATACCAAAAGTTGCTGCCAGTGAAGTTAGTGGGAACCAAAGCAAACTGAACTGTGTATGACCAGCTTGTCACTTGGGAATCCTGTGTCTCAAGTGGGCTAAGGACACTGCCAGTAGGCTGTCAAATAAAACTGAGGACTAGACTAGAAATACAGGAGAGCAGGAAAGTCTTTTCCTCATGNTTAGGTTGAGGTCTCATATAAACCCAGGAAGTACTATTGGTAAGGATGAGCTGACAACAATTAGCTCAATTAGTAGTAGACAGCTTTATCTTCAAAATACAAAGCATCTATCCTCTAAGAAGTGAAAAGAGTACTCCTAAGATGGAAATGAAAATTGCAGCCAAAACTAGAGGAGGAACACAAGTTTAAGGTTATAATGAGGAGATCAATTAGAAATTTATGTCCTGTTTAAAAAAAAATAGTCTGTTTAAAAAATAAAATCTGTTTAGGAAAAAAACCAACCTAATATTTCTTCCATAGTTCTCAGGTCAGCAGAATAATGTAAACCATTACCCATGTCTGCTGGCATAGAATTGACCAAAACTGACTTTTTTTATGTTTATAGGTCAGGCTGTAAGCTGTGGGGCTGAGGAACCAGTGTAAATCCCACTGGGCAGTCCCTCATATGGGAGAGAGATGCTAAGTTCAATCAGAGAACAAGGGAACACAGCTAAGGCCAGTAACTCTCTCAATACCCGGGCCAGATCTGCTCCTAAGGGTGAGATAACCAAAAAAGGAGCTTTGCACACTTGGCGCATCACAGGTCTGCAGCAGTGAGCAGGAAGGCTCACACTTAAGTTAATTCACACCTGCACTTGAAACTCATACCTGCTTGCTCGGTCAGAGGAGATAACAGATGACGCGTAGAGTGTAGACCCATCCACACGTATACTTAGACATTTATGCCTGGTATTAACTACCAGCTGGTAAAATCCTATTCGATAAATATTTATAGGAAATCCTCCTTGTCTGAAACACCAAACAAGATCTGAAAGGGCTACATTTCACATTTGGGTTTCTCACAGGAAAAATGTCCTAGAGAGATGATAAATAAAAAAATTACACACAGATGTGGTGAGGAAAAGAAATGGTAAAAGGAATCAGCACACTCCCCTAGCAACTAGCCAATATTATTTGGAATAAGATGGAAACTGTATCCTATGCTTGGAACTAGAGGCCAAAGTAAATTATTACAATGGATTAAAAAAATACATGTAATGGAAGAAAACAATATGAACAGATAAATATCTGGATTATACATGAGTATCATGGAGGAAATAAGGATACTATGATCTTCCACACTGTTGATTGATTAAATAGTGAAATAAATCCAGTGTCACTCTCTTTGGTTTTAGTGTTTCTCTGTTGTTTTACCTGTTGAATCCATTAAGCTTTCCTTTCCAGTGAGAAGTTTAATCCTGTAAAACCCTGAACTAAGCTCTTCCATGAAAATTGATGCAATGGGAATTAATGAAGCTTCCCCAGATATCAACAGCAGAAAATTTGCCACCATTATTTAACTTGTGGTATAAATATATTTCAAAGGTTGAAGACTTTCTGGGTCAAATCAGAGCTAATTTTTTTTCCAAATTTACAGCACAAATTGTCTTTTTGCCAGCTTATATCATAATTACATCACCACATATAATGTTTGGCACTCCTTCTAGAAGCAGGGCCTTCTAGAACCCAAGGCCTGAACAGGCTTCAGCCCTTGGGTTCCATGCTTTACAGGGAACCAACAATCTAATATCAGTGCGTTGTGTTTCCAGCAGAGTACTTCTGAGAACCATTTTTGCATTTCTTTTGTAATCTCAAGCAAAACCAGCCTGTGGGATGATCTTGAGGTTGCATTTATGCTCTCTGAAAAGTGTGGCCCCCACCTGTTAAAAATCCCCATGAAACAGCAATCTTCATGATACATGATTAGTCTGTGCTGGTATACTCGTCAGTCTCGTCACTAGGTTATAGGCTTTGTTCATTTTACTCTTTAGACAGAGAAACATGCACCTTCAGTCTTCTGAATTTAAGTGTTCTGGCCACTGTTACTATCCAGTCTTTTGAATGTATAAACCTGGGATAAGCAGGAAGCATTAATACCTCTTTAAACATAGGAAAATATTTAATGCATGACCCTTGTTGCTCATTTCTAAAAGACAGTCTCTAAACTAAAAATATGTTACCACACATTCCTGAACAAGCCAACCTTTTCCCAGGCTTCCTTTTCAAAAAGCCATAAGCACAATGCTATATGAGAAGCAAAAATTCAAAGGGAAACACCGAAAGGAAGCTGAGCTGCAAAGTCCAAAATGAAAAGCCAGAAATAGGAAGTAAGAGATAAGAATCAGTAAAGTGAGATAGCAGCAAGGACTCCCCTTTGTATGATTTCTTTTCTTGTATCTTTTCAATGAATTGCTAATTACTCTTTGTTTCAGCTGTAGCATAGCAACTCCACTCTGGTAAAAATAGGTGCTTTGGGACATTTCCTACTTGCTGAAGGCAAGAGATGTTTACATGCTTTCTCCAGGCAGACCAGGTGCTATGCAGAGAGCTGGGTATGCACAAACTGCAGGAGCTTTGAAATGACTGGATATACTGGGTTACCTACAGAGAGCCTCAGGAATGAGAGCCACAGCTTCTTTGGAGCACAGCAAAAATATACTTGCCCGTATGTCTACATGCAAATATGTGGCATGTTCAGCCTCGGAGCTGCTAGCCAAACCTACTACGTGTGATTTATGCTCTGAGCTTGCCACTGAAATGGAGCTGGACCCTGTCAGGTCTGGGCTGCTTACTGAGCCCATGTGGCAGTCTTGTTCTTCCATGGGCTCCAGTCATGGCTGGCTCTTGTTGCAGGACCTCTGCCCGGTGTGGCCTCTTCACAGAACAGGTATTCCCAGTGATTTTACAATCAGTGTAATAATCTGCATAGCTGAAATCTCTGGCTTTCTCTCAATTCAGTTACGAATCAAGTGAAACAGTTCTTCTATTCTTGGAGTAGGTGTTCAAGAGGCAAAAAATGTCACAGAGTGGTGTAAAAGTTCTACAGCATGGCATCAAGGGTAAATTTTTCCATGGTGGGCAGGTCTGGATTTGTCACACCCAATAAATCCATAGTTTATTTCAACGGGGAAACATGATGAAAAAGTATGTTGTGACTCTGTTATGCTGAAAATATTTTTTAATACTTTCAAGACATCTACGTTTCCAGAGGAAGAAAGGTGTTTCAGTGCCCAAGACCAAGATCTATACCAAGGAATTTCAGGACAGTACAAGAAAGCCACATACCTTTTCTATACTTCAGGAAATTTGCTTCTCTGAATACAGTGACTTGTCACTCACAGCCCAAAACTCTGCCTTCACACACACACATCTTATCAATACTCTTATCAGGAGCTGCTTCTTTTGTGACGCTTCTTGGTTCTAGAAATCTAAATCACCCCAGATAAGTCATATGTACACCTAGGGAGAAATAAAGCCTGTCCATATAGAAGAACATCTTTTCAGGACTGATCTTCTGTTTCTTTATCAATAAAAAACCCCAAGATGTGAATGATGGTTCTTTGCATGTTCTGCTTAGAGGACCAGGTGTCCATATGGTAAACAGCTTTAATGCTGAGATAATGTGGCTATTTCTTCCTTCACTGTTTGACATAGTTAACTGATGCACAAACACACACATTTCTCTATTGTAATGAAGCCTCTGCTTGCAGTAGTTCTCTGTAGAACAAGAATAAAATATATTAGATTTGAAAAAACATTTTCATCAGTTTTTTCCAGACATAAACAATAACACAACAGTCAGTAAAATTACAAATACCATATGGATTTTATCTTTTCTCTACACAATCCAAATGGCAATTATACTCTGATTCTACCAGTCCCTGATAACTAAGCCAAATTCCCATTGAATAAATATTTTTTCTTGGTACCTGGTCATTCTATGCAGAATCTGAAAGTGCACTGTTTGGTTTTCAATTCCTCGGTATAGATGTTAGAATCTGATAGCTTAGGATTGGTGGGAAGTATACTTTTGCTTGCAACTCAAGTTGATTTTGATCTCTGTTTTTTAAGATTAAAAAATTGATAACTCTATAGACCCTTATGGGAATAGGATCATATCTTAAGTATTAATGTGATTTCTACTTTTCTCTACTAAAACATGTCTTTTGAAACTTTGTTGCAGTTAAGTAGTGCTATTGTCTTGCAACATTTCTGCAAATGTTTTGGCCATGCTTTATATATAGTTTGGACTTGACTAAGTAGCTATTTCCTGTAATGAATGACAAACCTATTAAAAGCTTGTTATCTTCTTGTGCTCCATGTGCTGCTAACAAGCAAATCTGTAGTCATATGTGTGAAATGTTGAGTTGTTTAAGTTAGGGTTAGGTGTCTTCACGAGCTAATGCTTCCATGTATTCTTTGCAATACAGCCAGGATTATGTCTATTGGCAGAGAAAAGTCGATTTGAAGTAATTGACTTAGATAAGCAAGTATATCAAATTTATATCGATCATAATTTTTCATTTAGGAGAAATCTCTCCCTTCTGTAAGTGCTCATCTCTGAAATATAGAAGTTTTCCAGAATAATTAGGTGACCCCAGAAAGGCCAGAGGAGAACTTCTGCATTTCCTAAGAAACACAACTTCAGGGAAGAGCCAGAGAAGGTCTGAAAGGAGTAAGGACACAATTGAGAACTTTTTTTCAGATTTTTTTCCAGAGTTGCACATACTTTCTTTCCTTGGGATGAGTGGCTGTTTCATTCTTCCTTCTCTCTGCCACACAATCTCTCTGGCTCAGCCTTAGTCCCCATTGTACTGTTTTTCTGCTTTATTATGCTGTACTTTCTCTCTGATCTATGTGCAAGTTTACTTACGCCACACAAAAAAAGCACCCTAAAAATAAGAGCTCAGCAGACTATATTCCTTTATTCCATCTTTATTGCTTTCTCTTATTCACCGTTCTCACACTCCATCCATCTCATCTATCCCAGCTGAAGCCTCTGAGATTTTGGATTAACTGGAGCAAAGCCTTGTTAAAGGAGACTTTTGGTGGCTCATCCTCAGGCATTTCTGTGTTATATGAATTGGTATCTACTTCAGTGAACAGGTTTGGAAAAAAACGGAATAAATATCTTGGCTTCCATGGAAAGAGACACCATTCAGGTTCTCCAAGAACAATGCAGTTGGAGGGACCTAACACAGGACCATTTGTTTCCCCGGTGTGGCAAAAGGATTTTCATGCACATGCTTCCTACATCCTTTTTCCTTTGTTCCATAAATCATATGGCTCTGTTTGCAAATATTTTTTTCTTTCTCTGGAGCACACATATTGTGGGTGAATACTGACCCCAGTGACTTAAGTCCTGTGTCACTCATTTCAGGAGGGTCAGGATTTCACAAGATGCTTTCAATGTTTTATTATCTCTGCTGTGTGTTTTTTACTCAAAATATGGAAAAGAATGTTTGCAAGCTCTAATCAGAAAGCGATGAGGAATAACAGCTGCATATTGCCTGTGACAAATCTGGTCTCATTAAGAAATAAAACTGCTAGAAAGCTTAAAATTATAAGCTATACACCTACAAAGAGCACTTCCAAATCTATTTTGGCTTGTATTTAATTATTTCCAGCTTTCTTAATATATTGATAAAAGAGGTGTAATAGCTAGCAATATTACAAGTGCAGAACACAATCTTGCATTTTTACTCGAAATGTGGTCATTTATATGCACCTATGTACACTCAGCATATATGAGAGAGTAAAATATAATACACAAGTAGTCTTTTTTTTTTAATCTTATTCATTGATCAATATTAGTTATTTGATCAAAGATTGATGGTAATTTTCAGTCATTTAACGAAATGCCCAGAAGATTTATTCTTTAAGAAAACTACCTGGAAAAAAAATATGAGTGAAATCTACAATGCTGGAGCTATCTTTCCAAGTTGTGAATCTGACAGACTGAATATGTGATTTCTCTGTAATGGCACATTATTCTTCCCTTTTACTTTGTCTTCTGAATTGTCATAGACTGAGCATGAGCTACTTTAGATGTATCCTTGACCATGATGAAATAAGCATTTTACGCCAGAAACATTTCTGAAATAGTTCACAATCAGATGCACTTTCTTAGATGATTTATTTAAAACCAGATGGCTGCTACGCAATCCCATGTTTTAATTGTGCCCTGCACTGTATTATGGATCCTCTTCCTGTGCTATAATGTTTTGGACTACGAACGCTGGCTGGGTGCTGTGTAGATATCTCACCCAGACTGTAAAGAAGCTGCAAAGTGAACAAAGAGGAGGGTCAGCTGCAGATAGTTGTTCACAGTAGGAAACAGCCCACAAGCTGTGGCGTACAATATGTTCCCTCGTGGATCCCATGAGGCCACTTGAGCTGGGCAGAGTATCTTCAGTGCTGGCTATAGTGGCTTTTTCTGTTTTATAAAACGAGAAACGTTTGTTTTTTTCATTTATAAAGCATTGGATGTAAAAATAAAAAGTCCATTTTCAACAATCAGCATAAAGGGAAAGGGGGTTTTTGTTTGTCTCTTGCCTAAGATAAGTGCCTGAAACAGGACTTGGAAACCACTAACTGTGCAGATGGAAACCCTTTCAAAGTCACTGGAAGTGTTTGTCTGGGCAGATACTTCCCAGGATGGCTAAGCTGTAACCAAGCACCATGAGGAGGGAAAAATCCAACCCAGCACTGTTGGTGGAATAATAAATCTTTCTGGAAACTGCTGCCCAAATATGAGTATCAAAATGGGTAACCATTACTGTGACCCTGACTTCAGTAACTGGGCGCAGGAAAAACAAGAGGAAGGAAAGAGGTCTGGAAGAAAAACAATTTAAATATAGCTTTAGAATTCAATCTAGCTTTTGTGTTTTCTTTCCACCAGCAGTGCTCTCACCTTGTTCAGGTACGCTCAATATTTCTGCTCAATGAGGCAAAGACTGCTCGATAACATCTTTGTTCATAAGACAGAATAGCCTGTTATGAAGTAAGGTGTTTTTTAATAATTCAGGGCTCTGATGTGCAGTCCCTGTCAAATCTCATTGTGGCACTCCCTGGCTGATTGTTGCTGCATCAGAGTCTCATTCCACAGGGCAAGTTAATTCCAACCACCCATTTCTACTCCTGGAGTAACACAAACTCCACTCCGCTCCACTGTGAATGTGGTAGCTTCTGAAGCTGCTGTACCTAGAACCATGAGCACCATGGCACCCTGTATCACCCCTTTCAGCACCCTGTTCTCACCTACCTATGTTTGATTATAGAGCCACACCAAGGAAACTAGGTTAGAACCCATCTAATATTGCAGAAAGAAAATGAGCAACACATTAGGATCAGCAAGTTTCTTTTCTGTCTCTGTCTGTGCAATATCTCCAGTGACACAGGTAAAATTGCTGCCTCCGCATTATTCTTTTCATTATGATTTGGATTGTACGTAGGAGGAATTTGTTGACAAGGTCTGGCTGGACCACTGCGAAAGACAGGGCCTCTCACAACCACCAGTGGTAGGGAGAAGTGCAAGTTTTTCCACAGTCCTCCATCAGCGTGCCCAAAGTTCTGAGAATAATTGTGAGCTCAGTGCAAATATTTGTTACTTGAACTCTGCTAAGACCAGTATCCAGACAGGACTGTGGCTTTTGGCAAGGGATGTGCATGCCCAAGATTTTAACCAGTGAAAGCCATGTCACTCTCAATGTGGTCCATTGCCATTTGAATATATCACAGGTTTTGCAAACATACTAGTCCAAAGTCCACCCTATTTTCATGCACCTGCTTTCAAAGTATTTCTGCTTTTTTTCTGGTATCAATTTTCTGGTATTCTTTCTGAGATGAAAAAATATCTGTTTTAGTTTTGGTTGTAACAGCTTGAGACAGACTGGCCAGCACATCCTAATAGGTAGCATCCTCTACATTGTTTCAAGATAACCAGAACCAACAGCCATGTACCATTTTTCCATTTAAATGTAAATAATAGAATCATAAAATCATTTGGATTGGAAAGGGCCTTAAATATTATCTGTTATCCCCTGCCATGGACAGGGACACCTTCCACTGGATCACATTGCTCGAGGCCCCACCCAACCTGGCCTTGAATAATTCCAGGGACAGGGCAACCACAATTTCTGGGCAACCAGTTCCAAATCCAGTCACTATCCTCTGAGCAAAGAATTTCTTCCCAACACATCATGCAAACCTACTCTCTCTCAGTTTGAAGCCGTTTTCTCCTGTCCTGTCACTACATGGTCTTGTAACAAGTCCATCCCCATCTTTCTTGTAGGCTTCCTTCAGGTACTGGAAGGCAGCAATTAGCTGATCCCCAAGCCTTCTCTTCTCTGGGATGAATAATCCTAATTCTCTCAGTTTTCTTCACAGGAGAAGTGCTCCATCCCTCTAATCATCTTCATGTCTCTTTACTGGACTTGTTAATTAAATACTCATAACTATTACTTTTTAGTACAGGAGTGATTTAGAGTGATTAAAGTAATATTTAATTTTTTCATTTATTGTTATTGCTTCTGTTCTAATTAGTCCTATCTTGATTTTCTATGTGGCTGCAGAGAGGCTTGTTTTTTTATTGACATAAAAGTTTTGCAAGAATGTGTTAATAGGGCAAAGTTTCTTGCTTTTTACCAAAAATATATTAAAAATTCATAAGCATGAAGTCTCTGAAACTCTATTGCTTACATATTAAATCTAATACATGCTTTTGTAAGTAGCTAAGGTATATAAGTTCCTATTGTATTATTTCATAAGGGCTTTTTTTTTAATAAAGGCTTTTTTGCTTATCTTTCTGTGGTTACTTGCTTTAAAAAAACCTGTGCCACCTTGAATTGAATTGCGATTAAATTAAACCTACTTGTAATCTGTTAGACATTAATTATGAAATGCATAAGTCAATCCAAAAGAAGCTCATTCAGATGATTGTAAGCACACTGGGGTAGAAGTGTCTGAACTAGCTGCCAGGTCACTAAAAATTTTTTTAAAAATTAGGATACATTTTTTTAAATTAACAATCTGTAATTAAAATATATAGCAGACATATGAAAGTGACTTGCTGCAATTTGTCTGACTATGATGAGCTGATTCTTCTGGCAAGTATTCAAGAAAATTATCTTGAAAATCTGATTGCTTGTTTTGTTTTAATTCTATTTTCTAAATGTTTCTTCCTGATGCCAGATTGCATTGCCCAAAAGGAAGGTTACTCTTACAGCTTGCTAGATAGCAGGCAGCTCTGTAGTCAGAAGATAAAACAAAGGCTTTGACTAGAAGCTGTGGAGGCATCCATGCTTCAAACATACCACATCAACTTCAGGAAACAACAGTTGTTGACAATAGATAATGACACCCTCTGTACTGAGAAATAGAAGTTTGTTTAAAAAAATAATTAACAAAAAATTGGACATGCAGTGCATTAGATGTACAGTCAAAACTAGTAGAAAACATCAGGCACTACTGGCCAGCACAAGAGCAGTATGAACCTAAGGACCAAACCTGACTGGCATTTGCACCCCAGTGTGATGTGTATGAGCTGTCAGTCCCCTCTCATGCATAGAGGCAAGGGCTGTGTGTCAGCACTGTGTGCTCTGCTCAGTGCCATGCATCACATGTCAGTGCCATTTGTCAGCTCTTTGCACAGCTTGGTCAGCCTTAGGAGCTGCTCTTTGTGCCCAGTCATGACTATGTGACAGTCAACAAGCAAGTCAGACCTCTCAGAAAATAATCCTTAAGAAATATTGCTTACCTGGAATACCTCAGTAAAACCAGATACAGAGGCAAAAGTGTGACAGAGAAGTCAGCTCTACACAAACAAAGCTGAGAAGTGCAAGCATAGACAGGAGCATATGCCTGGCCAAGGGCAGAAGGATTCCTGAGGCAGGATCCCTTAATTCACTCATAAATTTCCAGTAAAGGTAAAAATAGCCCAGGAGAGTTAGTCTGGCAGGAGAAGCCAGTGTTTAGGAACTGGGAGGTTCAAGGGGACACCTCACAGGCACCTAGAGATTATCATTAAGGTATGTTGGGTTAAAAGAGACAAGACTAAATTTCTGTCACTGAATGAAAGTGGAATTGCAAATGCTGTGTCAATATGTTTAGGAAACTGCCATGAGCTGCTGAAAATTAGCTCTTCTCAATCTGGTAAAGAATGTGTTTCCATCTTAATTTTTTCAGGCTTCGTTGGTGTCTGTCATTGCAAAACTGTAACATACATGGAGCTACTCTCTATGGCTTTCTTGTTTTGATCTCAGTTCTGAGAATCAGTCCAGCAGTGCTTTTAGCAGTGAATGACACCAGTGGTCACCTCCTTTTCCTGGACCTTTGTTCTGCCCATCTCTGGCTGCAGAAACAGTTATCCATCCTTCCACCATGTGTGTTCAGAGGTGTTAACAAAATCCAGAACTGTGGGACACTTTGCAGGACTCCCGCCATTCTCCCTGGCCAAAAGTGCCCCTCCTCACACAGTGAGGTGGGAGAGCAGGCACTCTCTCAAGATGCTGATATTTCAAAGCTAGCAAAGACTTCCCTCCTATTACAGGGAATAAAGCCTCAGGGTGGACAGCAATTGAGGCAAGGCTGCTGCTTGATAATTGTTGCTGGGGAAGAGGCTACTGGCCCTGGGGGCTGAGATGGGTTCTGGTAAAGGTGGGAGGGAGCCACAGGGGCTTGGCAGGAGCAGTCAGGCCTACAGTAACACCCTTCCACATGTTCCATCACCCATAAACAGAAAAAAGATGATGTGAATGAAGTAATTGCAGGAGATCACACACAGGAAGCCCAGCATCTGAACTGTAATGAACCTGCTGGGTTATGGTTTCCAGATTTTATCACTCACTCTTTTTCATCAGTGGCAGAGTCAGCCACTGTTCACATGAGTGAGGGAGTGAAAGTCTTGCCTTCGCCAACTTGAACGCCAATTTGTGACCATTGGGCTGCATGATGTGAAAAGTCTCCTGTCATTTACCTCACAAAGTTAAAAAGGGCTAATTTGTGTTGCAACATCCTCTGAGACCCCTAGCTGTAAAGTGAGAACAACTGTACATTATTCTTTCCACTTTTATATATATTTTGGTTTTCTTCCCCTCAGTTTTTCCCACTTTTCTCTGTATTCCAGTACTGAGCCAAATCCCACTGACATCTCCTAAGATCTTTTTTCCCACAGCCTCGAACAAGAACTGGGTCTAAGCCCACACACCACAATAAAACCACAGTGGCAGATTTTACTGCACTATGGCCAACAACTGACCCGGTTTTGTGGTGTCCAGTTGCTTCTTTCCTGCATATATATCCTTTATGAGCTTGTTCTGCCCTGCTCAGAATTGTGACATGGCTCCTGGTCAATAATCAAGGCCAGTAGGTTGTTGTGCTGGAGCGGTTTATTCATGCCTCAGCAACACCTCAAAGTTTACAGTATTTGGTACATGTTAGTGCAATAAGCACAGAAACAGAGAAACCCTGCAGATGGTCACTTCAAAATTGTTAGTTACAAAAGATCAAGAAAATATTTGTAAGGTAATGGAGTACAGCAAGCTAACCACAGATTTCTTCAGAAACAGATCAGGTCCTTCTGTTACTAGAAGTCTGTTGAAATCCATAGCCAGAATCCTGTTTGTTTTGACAGATGTTAGGAGCTATGTTAAAGAACTATAATTACATCTATTACAACCAGTGTTTATACTTTTTGAGCAAACTATTAACTGAAAGAGTGAGATTATGAACCAAGCTGGGAGATGATTTTGATTTGATCAACAAAACAAAACACAAACAAACAAAAAACCAACAATAATAGACCCAACACCCCCCTCACCACCCAAAAAAC
>VXBC01003696.1:220185-242631 GCA_013399945.1 Ploceus nigricollis
ATCTTGGTGAGCTTTAGCAGTGCATGGAGGTGTCACCTTGTCACATACATGACTGTGTCTCAACAAAGACACATCGGTGACAAAGAGCTCCATAGTCTATAAAATTAGATCTACACCCACCTTCTTCAAAAAAATTGCTAAGTTATCCTCTGTCCCAAAAGAGAAAGCAACAGCAAATTTGAGCAAGGTCTGCCCAAGGTCTTCTGCAGGTGAAACTCACATGGTGCTGGGCCAGCTGAGCTCAAGNTAAGACTTATTAACAGAATCATAGAATATCCTGAGTTGAAAGAAACCCCACAAGGACCATTGAAGTCCAGCTCCCGGCTCTGCACAGGACACCCCAAGAATCACACCATGTGCTTAAGAGCATTTTCCAAACATGTCTTGAGCTCTGTCAGGCTGGTGCTGTGACCACTGCCCTTGGGAGCCTGTTCCAGTGCCCAACCACCCTGAGTTTTCAGGACTCAATTCAGTTGCCTAAAACTCAGCATTTAGTCACATTTGGGATACTGTGGGCTTTCCAGACACGGACACAGAACTGGCAAATCTGGCACAGCATCTTCAGAAGACTGATGGCCTTCTACACCAGACCTAAAGCACTTTAAGACACCTTAAATATCATTATACCCTTAGCAATAGGCTATGAAGCCACACTCGGTGCTTTATGAATGCTCAGCCAGTGCAAACCTAATGAGATAGGACCAGATCCTGAAATGAGAAAACATCAGATTCCTTGGCCCTGAGGGTCTCCTGAGCAGAAAAGATATTTCATTAAAGGGGAATGGACTGGAATTCATGTCTGACCCGGAAGCCACCTGAGGTGTCTGGAATGAAACTACACAACTTCACATGGACAACTGAATCGGCCTAAATTTATGTGAGCTGAGTCCCACCGTGTTTCACCTTGATACTCATACATCAGTTCTCTGCAAATGCTACAGTCAGAACACAAAATGGGGTAGAGCCTGTCTTCACACCACAGCAGATGATGCAAATTCTCAGTAACACTTCTGCTGTAAGGTACATCGCTGGGGAGGGTTTCTGCCTTTGTCGTGGTTATCCCCTTAAGAGGAAAAACAAAACCCACATCCTCTTCATTTATGTATATATATTGATAGATTGGTAGGTAGAGATATATTAAAGAGTGTATAAGAAGGAACATCAGACAGAAATCATGGGTGCTTTCCTCCCTTGGTACACCTTCGCTGCTGTCATTCTCCTGGTAATTCAGGGAGGTAAGTACGCCATGTAATACTTTTGAAGGTAAGTCCTGATGTACAGAATTCTAGTTAAGCTAACATGTATTAATGTAAAGGAATTAGTCACAATTATTATTTTAATTATTATAATTAGTTCCTCTCCATTGTCTGCATGTCTGATCTTTCCCAGAAACAAAATATTTTCTGAATGGGTAGTCTTAAGTAAAGCTGCAAAGTCCAAGCTGTTTGGAGGAGTTCTGAGTAGAGAACATAATGATTATCTCATCTTTCTCTCCAGAACCATACACATACCTTAACTGCTTGATTTTCTCTTTTTCTGGAAAACAGATTCACATAATGTGGCATACACTACATAGTCCAGTTTCCGTGTACAATATTTATGATATGGGAGATCTGAGGCTGTTACTTGCAATGAAAGCTAAGAAATTAACAGTAATCTTCAAGAAAAGAAATCTGTGCAAAAGCAACAAAGCTTTGGTGTGGGTCTTTTGCCCAAGCTCATCCCACTGATCTCGTTTCAGTATTATTGAAATGTAATGAAGTAATACTGCTGAACGGTTTTAAAATTCTACTCTGAAGACCATCATTGTGACATATGTGCATACTTGTGTGTCTGTATGCTTTCTAATTACAACAGCCGTGTTTTCTAAGAGACTTGGAGTGTCCTACAGTATTTGTTAGGTCAGCTGTGTGTCTTGTGGCTTACTTTTTTAGGTTTGTGTGTGGATATCATTGGAGGAAATGAAGTAGAACCACACTCGAGACCATTCATGGCCCAAATCAAGGGATCAGGAGGAATTATTTGTGGAGGAGCTTTAATTAAGGAAAACTGGGTGTTAACAGCTGCACATTGTAAAGTGTAAGTTCTTACGCTGATTCAGAGATTGTCCTTAGTGAGTCTCTGATATCTCTGTTCAAGCAGGAGAGTTAGTATCTCTGGTAATTTTATCCATTTATCATGACCATAATCATGTTCTGATTACTGTGCTTTATAGGTTCTATCAGCAAATTTGTTATAGTGAGTAAAAAAATATGATAAAGTATACAGATCTCCACTGTTTCCAAAGAGATATTTAAAAACTTCTAGCTGCACATTAGCATAGAATAGCAACACTGAAGCAGTGAATTTGGGGGAAAGTTTTATCCCTGTTTTCTCAGTCAACCTGTACACTAGATGAGAGGAGTGTCCAGTCTAAACTGCTGCTCTGAGAACAAAAATAAATTCTTGTAATTTTATTCTGTAAGAGATACGCAGTTCATCACAGAAAGAGACAGCATGTAGTTAACACAGGAGCAAAAATCCTCCAAACAAATGACAGGAGACACTGAGAGATCTCTGCCTTACTTGGTATGTTGGCTTGCCAGCCATTCTTTCGTCTCCTGCCCAAATCAAGATGCAAATGGATATTTGGTTCTACCAAGTCCTTCAGCAAGGCAAGAAGTGAGTTTTGAATTACACATCTCACCCCTACTTGCTTTTGTGGGGAGGACAGAAGCTGCTGCTGAGCCACACCTCACTCAGGTTCTGTCAACAGCCTGACCAAGACCAGTGAGCCACTGGACTCTGCTAACATCAGAGAAATGTATCCATCTCTCCTGTCCTTGTCCAGACAGGGAGATCTGTGGGACCTACTGTAAAGAGAGCACTGGGCCCAAAAGCTGTGTATAAACAGAAAGTAAAGAATGTTTCCAAATGAGATTGCATTTAAGAGAAAATACAATTAATTATTAACTTAATGATGGCTCAGTCAACAGACAGCTCTCAATAGATGAAGGAAAGAAGCGACCACTTTCCCAGGGTTGCATTTTCCACAATAAGACATGAATGAGCGCCAACATACACATCTCCCAGAATATTCTCCCATTCAACTGTAGGATGCATTGTTTGCCAAAAATCAGCTGTGCCTGTGGTCAGTTAGTAATGTCTGCTTGACCTGTTTGGACAAGGAGTGCTACACTTCTAGTCTCTGTCAGAGAGCCGCAGCAGGCACAAATCTGCCGCCACTTGAGGATCTTGTAAACACAGTAAGTAGTAGAAAAACCTAGAGAAGAGGAATGAGCTGTGTCTCACACAGATTCAGAAAATGGTATTGAAATCTGTTCAAGTAAAGCAATGGTACATTTCGATACAGTCAGGATATCTCTGAACTAACAGTGCTGTGGCCTATTTTCCTAAATTTTCAGCACAAATTACAGAGGGCACAGTTGGTGAGACAACTGCAAATCTGGTGCATCCACCACTCATTCGGTTCCCAAAAGGAAACAATAGGGATAGATCCAGAGTCAAGTACCCAAAACCTTCCTGTGCTCCTGGGAAGATGAAAATAAAATAGTATGAATTTTGGTTCACTGAGTCATGTTTTTCTTTTAGCTGTTGTATGAAGAGGGTCATCTTCTAGATATTTCTAAACTACTGTTGCTTTTCAGGCACAGGAAAATAGACTGTGGCAGCTGGTCATTATAGCACCACATTAACCAGCAAAAAAATTAGGGTTACATCAAAGTGAATCCCAATAACTATGTAGTCCTCTCCTCAGGGAAAAAAGCAGAGTTATTCTTGGAGCCCATTCATCGAAAAAAAGAGAAAAAGAACAGCAAGCTTTTCAGATTGCAAAAGGCATTCCTTATCCATGCTACGACCCCAGTACCAAGGAAAATGACATTATGCTGCTCCAGGTACAGACTTATATATCACTTGTGGAACATACACACTACACTGAACTATTTTCTTCCTTCTTCTCATCCAGGGAGATGAACCAAGGGAGTTTCTGGTGGCTTTTTTTCTGGGGTGATATAGTCTGGTCTGCTAATCCAGCAGCCTGGGGAATTGGGGATGAACTGGTAACTAAGGCAATCAACGATTTCTGTAATGGTTGCCACGGCTAGTATACAAATTCTGGAGCTTGATCAAGATATTTCAGTTTCTGGCTTTTCCATAAAGGAATAAAAATTCATGCAGATAAAACATTTGGTTAAAAGCACTAATGTTCTGTCTGAAAAAGAGTTCTAATTAAAAATGTCTGACTTTTCTGATCTCAATTTTGCCAGCATCAGTAATTACTGTTATTTTGTCTTCTAAATGGTCTGAGAGCCTGAGAAGTAAAATAAGATGTTTTTTAGAGCTAATAGATCAGCAGAAGGTAAGTGGGTTCTCATGAGACAAAGAATACTCATTTTCCTCATTCTTACATTGATGACATAAACACTGTCACAAAGAATTGAGGAATCTCAGAAAGGGATTGCATTAGTTACCATAATGGGAAAGATCCAATGGTTAATATGCAAGGGCCTCTGTTAGACTCTGCACCATAATACCTATTTTCCATATCTTCCACAGCTTCGGGGAAGAGCAAAACTTAATAAAGCTGTGCAGGCAATCCCCCTGCCTCCCTCAGACGATGATCCCAAACCAGGAACAGTTTGCACAGTAGCAGGATGGGGTCTGACTACAAATCGTCCAGCCAAGTTCCCTACTGCCCTGATGGAAGTCAATATCACTGTCATCAGGAGGGAAATATGCAATGATAAACATCATTATAATGGCAAACCTGTCATAACAGAGAATATGATATGTGCAGGGGCTAAGAATGGAAAAAAGGATTCATGTAATGTAAGTATATTTACTATGACTGCATAAATTGTATAATAAAAATAAAATATAATGTACCAGCATTATACATTTACAATCTCTGTCTCTCTTAAAATCAATGAAGAATTTTATCAAATATCAGTGAATTTATCAAGACTTGTTCTTCTAGGCCTTAAAATCAAAACTTAAGATAAGTAAATTCTCCTTCACAGCCTTTCGATATTGCAGCTGTATCCAGGCATGGCAGATAGCTATCCTCGTCTTCAATAAAACGAGTTTAATACCAAAATGTCCACAAACAGCTTACAGGCCCATTCACAAGTAGCTGATCTCAGTGGAACAGCTTATTCAATGTCAGACGACTTAGAAATAGGTTTTGCTGATAAAAAACATTTTGACTGGGTCCCAAGTCAAGTACACAACCGAACTACCACATTTTAAAAGATTTAAATATTGTATTTAAAAAGGTATCAATTTCTGGAGACTTACACTTTCCATGAGGAAAGTTTTCAGCTTTTTTCTTCATTTTCAAAGAGATTAATTCTTCCTTAGCACTGAGCTAGATTCATTCCCCATTATGCATGCTTGAAAGATTAGATTGAATTCTATGAAGCCTTTTTTTTCATTTGTTTGGCTGTCAGAAATCTTAATTTCCAAGGAGGAAAAAAATGATCCTTAATAACACTGGCTACATTTTTATTTTCTCCATCTAACTAGTGAAAATTTTATTTAAAGGAAACATTTTTAGCTTTTGTTGATTTGAATGACTATATTTTCCATTTTTCTAGGGGGACTCTGGTGGACCTTTAAGATGTAATAATATTATGAGAGGCATCACTTCATTTGGGAAGCCGAAGAATTGTGGCAAGGCTGATGGCCCTGGTGTCTACACTCGACTCACAAAGCGACACCTTGATTGGATAAGGAAGACAATAGGGGGGGCCTAATAGATTGGGTTTGGGCCACATGATTTGTGTAAATGAAATGGGCATTTAAATACAGCTTCATTAGTCTGGTAAAAGAGGTATTCTCACACTGAATTTTGGCAGCTTGATGTAGTTCTGTTACAACAGCATTTATAGCTTATACTGTCAGCTATGGAGTCATTGAGGGTATTTGGGACTGAGGATTCCAGCATCCCTGTAGCGCATGTCCACACTGAGCTCTACATGGACTGGTATTTGAAATCAAGGATCTAATCCTTGTTTGGGTTCTCACTCCTTGCTGAGTATATATAGTACTCTTTTGTACCAGGACTTCTGCAAAAACCCTGAAAGTTAGCGATGTGCTAGATACAAGTACAGACACCTAAAAAATTTTGTTTCCCTGCACCAAAGCTCCTGGTTTTATAGGTGTAGTGGATTGCTAAACTTCAGAAAATTAAGTTGTAGGAACTGTAGGACAAAGTATTAATTTTCTAACTGTCTTGTATTTGAAACCTCTAGATTTTATCCCTTTATGTACTTTGCATTTAATAAAGCAATGGCAATAAAAATCTACTGCTTTCAGCTGCCAATTTATGTGGAAAGCTCTGTCTCTTGCAGCATAGATAGTCTATGTACTATCTATGGAATCCGTTTACTGTTTGTGTAATGTTCCATACATGTTAAATGTTTGCAAAACATACCAAAATAAGCAGCATTGTGTTTAAAAAATCTTCTGAAAGCCCATGCTTTAGAGAAATGACATGACTGTATCAATATGATACAGCACTGTTGATAATATAAAGCACTCTTAATTTTATGATGCCAGTACTGCTGTTTCAGACATGCAGTGAAAATTTTAAGTGCTTCAACAAGCATTTGTCAAGCAGCAAATAGACCTCTTGTGGAAAATGTTTCTGCCTTCTTCTGTATTAACAGACTTGGGCATTTTCAATGCCATGAGCACCTCAAAAAGGGCTTGGATTTATTTTGTGTTGCTTCAAGAGGTTTTTACTTGGAGGTAGTCATTAGCTAAGAGAAAGCAGGGAACATTCAAGGGTGGAGATATTTTGCATTGATTTTAATTTTGAAATTGTTGCTCTGTCCATCCTAAGCAATTAAGCACTACTTACAAACACAATGAGAAAGCACAAACTAAAACTTTTTTACACAACTGCCTTTACCTGATCTCATTAAGAAGAGACAGTAGTTTTCTCACAGAGAAGTAAGGAAGAGTGAAGATAAAGAAGGCCTAAACTACAGGGATCTCTACTGGAAGTTTTGATGATGAAAACCATCTTTTTTTCCCTTTGTTACAAAACGTTACACAGCCAAAATTTTCTACATTCTTATTCTTATTCATAAATGTTTTTTCTCACTCTTGGGCTGAACATACAATATGTACATACAAAGGGGCACACAAACACAAAAGCAAAGCAGGAGCAGAGAAAAAGATTCTCAGACAAATAAGATTGCATCAGTGAAACTGACAGGAGAATTTGACCCACTGACTGCTACCAACACCCGAAGCAGTGACTTGATTCTGTCTTTAAAAACACAGGAAATAAGAAATTTCAGACTTTTTTTATTCTTGCAAACTACCAAAACCCTGCTTAGGCAAAAACTAATGCTAAAAACCTTCAGGAAACAAAAATGTCCTCATCAATCTGTAGCCCACCTTGGGCTATTTCACCCTTTCCATACATTAGTCTTACTTCATTTCTTTGCTCATATTTTCACTGCCTGTCTTTCATCTTGCTGTTGCATTATTTCATCATTCTGCTTCCTCTTCAACCTGGTTTTTCTTTTTCCCCAAAAGTCACAAACAGCGCCCTTGTCAGTGGAAAATCCCTCTCAAATCCTGTTATTCAGTATTTCTCCATTTTCCAGATGATGGTTCTGAGCCAAATGTTGGAGAACCTGAGAGATCAGGAAGGATAGGTTCTCACCAAGGAGAAGTTTGTAATGTATGAAGAAATGTGCAACAGAAAAATGTGCAGCCTTCCTCTTCTACCTTGAAATTTAGGAACTACCCCAAAATACTTTAAAAAATGTATTTTTTTTGCATGGATTTTTTAGTGAATTGTGCAAAATAAACGTGTAGAGTTGGACTTACATGGTAAAAATAAAATTTCAGCCTCTGTCACTACTGCCAATAGCATAAACCTGTAGAAATAAGAAGAAGCAAGAGAAGAGACAGCTGCATTTTCCTCTAGATGGGGAGCTCTCTGCTCAAGAGGCATGATATGAGCCCATTCGAACCCACACTAGCTAAGAAAAATGCAATGATAATTTGATGTCATTGTTTTCTTCTCAGTCTGGCTATATGAGATAATTGGAGGGAAGTAACAGGTATAAACTGCATTACACAAACTCACGTAACATATATGTAGGTAGCATCAAGTCAGTTAATATAGGGGCAGAACAGGGCACTGTCTTCTAGACTTAGGGCTTTTAAGTGTGGGAACAAATGGATTCCTCGGTCATTATATTCCAGACAATTGTTTTGTCATATTGATATATCTGAGAAGAAAGACACATGTTCTGTATGAGCAATGAAGTTTTTCTTCTGGCAAAAATTATTTTTGACCTGAAGTTTTGGATTCTATATGTTGTACAGTGCCCCACCTTGGACAGGACTGTAGGGATGAAGATCTGATTTTAGTCAACTTACATTTTCTTAGACCTCTGTGCCACCCCTGGAGACTCAACTTTCAGAGTGTATAAAGGCCACAGATGCAGAACAAGTTGACTTCTTAGAAATGGGTTCTGATTTCTGTATCATCCTGGGCCTGAGCAACGTATCAAGCATGTAACTGGCAATGAGCTAAAAGAATGCCATATTCTACAGAGAGGAAGTCAGGATTTCAAATTTTGACCAAGACTTCATATGTTAAGACCTCTGCACTGGCAGAATGAGGCAGCTATGCAAGAACATGGTCAGCTTTCAGCAGCTTCACACTCTGCACATTCAGAAAAAAAGCACTACAGTATACATTTAATTTCACTTCAGATTAGTTACAGTCCAGAATGCACACTTAGATGTCGTCTCAGACATGGTCACATAATGGATCTACAGGTCACACAAACGAGGTCTTCACATAGTTATGGGCTTTTGAAATCAGTGGCTTCTCCCACTTTTAGATCTGATGCTTAAATACATCTGGGGCAATACAGCTTGACTAGTCAACAATGAGCAGTAAGTAACTAAGATATGAGAAGTTCTTAGGCTGAGAAACTTTCTTATTTTGACACTTCAGCATCCAACAAAATGTGCATGGTTTCAGTATTGGTCAGGTCCTTCCACGCTGCAGCGTCCCATCTTGTGTCATGCACCTCCTCCTATACTGGATGTAAATGATATAAATATCATTTAGGTGCTGCCAAATGAAAGAGAGAATTTCTGCAAATAAAAAAAAATGCATGAGCAAAGAGACTTATTCTACTCTTTTTTTTTTAACATTCAAAATGGGGGAAAATGTATTTAATATTCCTAAAATCTTTTAAATTATTTAAAATACTATTTTGAGTATTTAAACCAGATTCTAATTGTTTGATGAAATCTCCAGAAACAAACTTGTTCATATTAGAAGACAGGCACAGTATAAGCTATTTCTCATACTTAGACGTCAGCTTCTTGGTAGCAATTTCTCAATTTACAACCAATATTACCATTTTCTAATCTGCTTTGAAGACCACATGAGATGACATGAGAACCCAGTAGCTGAGTAACAGGCTTATTGCAATCTCTTACTAGGTAAAATAGATGAGTGGTCTCAACCTTCCAGAGCTAGAGTTAGCAACCACATGACTTGTGAGCAGCACAAGATGCGTTTCAAAAATCATGAGAACTAGAGACATGATGGTTTCACACCCATTTACAGAGATAACTTGTGCCCCTGTCTGTCTCTTTTCATGCATTTGACCACAGTGTAATTTTCCACAGACTGGCACTGTTCTAGTCCCCTAATAGCCTAATATTTCCCAGCTACAGGAAACATTCTAAATAAATTTTCAGTTGTATAAAAAATAAAATAAAAGAAAGGAATCCAAACAATGCAAGTTTCTGAGCTCAGAGGGCTTTTAATATAAAAATGCAAGAATGAATCCTTACCCCTTGCCTGTGATCATTCCAAAGCTCCAAAGGTGTTTGTAGGCAGAACACAATGAATAGCACTACTTTTCAGTATCTGAATAGCTTCTGAGGCCCAATCCTGACAGCCTTACTTAGCTGTTGCCAGTCTACAAGTCTTGCAAGGCAAACATATGTTAAAGTCCAAGGGTTTTTTTCCTTGTGAGCACTAAATAAAATTCACATGTGAGCACTAAATAAAATACGGTGACAGCTGCACTGTTTGCTGGCAACCAGAATTGAACTGGTACCCTTAAGAAATGAACTAACAGTTGTGTTTGGCCCAAATAGCATGCTCCTTTAACTATGTCCATCTGAATTCTTAATTAGTTTATTACATATCTATGCATAAGAATAGAATTATTATGCAATTGTTTCTATTTGTAGTTGGTGGGTTTAAGGAAAGGAAACAATTAAAAATCCAGTTAAGACATTTTCCTAATTATGCTAGTTATCATTACCATTATGAAAACAATAAACAATTCCCTGTAAATCATTTATCTTTAATTACATATTTAACCTAGAACTCTAGGAGTATTTAGACAGATTCCATATGACAATTCATGCAATACACAGAACAAGGCAGATCCCTGAACTGGTCTCTGCTCATCATAGTCTTTGAATGATTCAAGGCACTATACATTAATTAGTATGTGGTCACCAATGGGGATGCTAAGGTAATGTAAAATTTATTGCAAGAAGCAAAGATAAAAGAAGGACCTAACACTTTATGCTACTGTTTTACACAGGTTGCTAATATAATTAAAATATATATTACATTATTCTTCAGAGTTAAGATATTTTTCTTTTAGGGTAAGACAAGCTACTAATATTTCACATAGTAGACTGATAAGAAAATTTTGTTCTTTTAAATAAATTATATTGTCCTTTACCATGTTTCCATTGGAAGGAAGACACATATTTTGAATTATTGAATGGGCTGAATACATTAATCACTGGCTTTCAAGAAAAAAAAGTCACAAGAATGAGCTCAAATAACTGTTATTAAAAAGCTTTGTTGCTGTGCATTTTCTCCCCAGACCCATATTGTTTTCACAGACAAGACATTCCATCCTCTGCAACAAAAATGAACCTACTCTGATCCGAGCTCAGGGGTATATGCAGGACTCTCCCTCTGTGACCTATAAAATAAAACATGTACAAAAGAAAAGGAAAGATACATCAGAATTCTACACTGATTATGCCAGTCATTTTCACCACCCACACTATGGCTTTACTGCAGCAGAGAAACATGCTGCATAGGATGTGGGAAGCTATCATCCTCTATTGACTGTTTGTGTATTAATAAAGAGCTGAAGGAAATGTATTCTTAATAGGGAGTAGGTTTTAACTGTCTGCACCACTTTGAGGAGATATTTCTGCCAAAGGAACACACTGAACCTGAACTATTGTTCTCCATGCATTCACAACGTCAGTCTCATCTGTGTTTGGTAATGTCTCTTACTGCTGAGTTTTCCCATCTGGCTGCACAGGCCTTGCAGACAGTTTGCAGCAGCTGATCCAACAATAATGAGATACTGTCTCCAGCTGCTCACTTATTACTGTTAAAGAGATCTTTTAACAGTGACTCCACTAAGCTACTTAATGGAATTTTGTTTTGATTTTGTCTGCAGTTGTAGTAAATCTTGGGAGCTACACACGGAAAGCAGAAAGCTACCCAGTCTAGCAGCACAAAGAATGTACTAAACTCATTAATGTGGTTGTACAAAAATCTCACCCACAAGCAGACACTGAATTTGAACTGAAGGTAGAAAGGGTCTGGAACTAAATTGAGACTCTTGAGAACTGCATTTACCTCATTGCTCTGCCATAGACTTCCTGTATCTTCTAGAGCTATGCCAATGCCAGGAAAACACATGAGGTTTTTAAGCACATGGCAGCAAGAGAAATTTGAAGCCTTTCTCCTTGAAGTTACTGGACTTTGTCTTTTCCGCTGCGTGAGTTACTGACAATCACATTGGTAAGCTAAACCCCCAGGAGAAAAAAATCTTCTGAGTAATAGTTTCTAAAGCAGATCAGATAAACCACATCCTAAAAGGAAGCAAGAAAGTAAGAAGTCATGTGTGACCAGCTAAAATGAATGTGGGCAGCCTGTGTCCTCCCACTTGTGATGGAGTTCTCCATGAATACAAGAGAATGGCACTCCTCTAGCTCAAGATACTATAAGGATAAACTTGTGAGGAACTGTAAAGCTCTCTGACACAGTGGTACATGATGAAGGCCCACAGGACTGTTACCAATGCAAAGTCTGCCCTTAATTTGTGAAGCTGATGGAGTGGCTCTCCAGAAACACTATGACTAAATGCAAATGCCTTCTGTCCTGGTGCTGAGCTACATGAGTTCTTGCTAAACTTTTTTACTTGAATTTCAACACCATTAAATTATTCCAGCAGAGATCAGTTTTCTAGCTTTGGTCCTTCTCAAGTTATTGAAATGTACAGAATCTTTATCAATATTTAGGACTGAGATTTTAAAACTCAGTGAATTCTTTATGCTGTGTCTGTTCAGTGTCTGTAATGATTTTGAAGAAGGATGTTGAGTTGTAATCTTTGGAGGCACCCAAAACTATCCACAACACTGATTGAAATTTGATTAATAGTTTAAGTCAAAAACAGTGGAGGGCAATAGGGAGAAATCAGATAAGTTGAAATTATTCATTTACATGGGTTTTGAGTGGAGTTTTCTGGGTTTATTTCATTGTTTCAATACCATGTTCAGGCCAGGTAATTTTCAAAGCAATTACATATTTTGCTTGCCTGTATGTTCTCATTGATCTACAACTTTCCTAAGGAGACGACATTACATCCAAAATTATCCTTTTTTTCTTTTTTCTTTTCTAGTAAATTATTCTAATAGTTCTATCAGAAGTATCTCAAAAACTGGTTCAGTGCTATAAAAAGGTTACTATCTTTCAGTTGTCACTCTGTTCTGAATATGCTAAGTGACAGTCAACCTTAATTACTAAAGTGCTCAACTGGTGCTGATAGATCTTCATTCTTAGCTGGGGTCTTCAGCGTTTTCAAGAGGCTTAAAAAATGAAATTCAGTTACAGTTTGTCAGATCATTTCTGTGGGTGTAAAACTTATGTGGTTAAAAGTGTTTGAGGTTGACTTAGAACCGTCTAAGTCACAATCATCCATCACAGTATTTATTCTGACCATATTTTGATACATCCACAATTTTTTCCAATATTCAATTGCTTATAGTAAGTTATTAGGAGTTTTCATAAGCAGGAATATGTCTGTGTAGCAATGATCTGGTCTTTTCTGTTCATTAATAACACCAGAGACAAGGAGGCTTAATAATAGCAAGAAACAACCTCTGAATATGGTGTAGCCCTACAGCACCATAGAACAATACAGAGCTATAAGGAAACTCCACTTTCTCTGACAGGGTGTAAGGGAAACACTCTGCACCACATTTCTTCACAGCAAAATCCTTTGTTAAAACACAGACATGTCTAAGTAACACATGGAGATTTGGTTTAGACATCATTTGAAAGCTGGTTCAGTATCCTCACATCATTAGATGCAAAAGCAATCACATTTGGTTTGTACTGTCTAGAAGGTCGTCAGACAGAACACACTGGAAGCCACCTGACATTAACATATTCAACCCTGGCCTAGTCAGCCTTAGAAAGAAGTGGAAATACACATCCTGCACCTGGCATGGCCTTAGGAATTATAGGAAAGAATCCCACCATTAAAAACAAGGAATTTTCCAGAAGTAATTTATACCACAGTCTTATTAAGTCAGCCTCTACAATCCCACGAGTCAGGATTGTGCACATGAACACAAATGTGTAGGTGACTACTCTTTACTGTTTTTTTTACATAAGGTATGTACTTGCAAAACCAGACTCATTTGGCAGATAAATAATGGAAGTACTTGCCGTAGAGTTCTAATGAATTGACAGGCATGTGATACTTCCATATTTTTATCTGATTTCCAGGAAGGCCTTGTCCCATTATCAGTTCACTGGGTAACCAGAGCAAGGAAGAAATGCAATTTAAAATTTTGCTTTAGTTTTCTGAAGGGCTTTACATACATGATTCAGAGGTTTGAAATTTAATCTACAGGGTTTTAAAAAGCTACTGAGAAATAGTCCCAGCAGAGTATTTATTTATTTAGAAGAGTCATTTAATTGTTTTCAACTCTTCAAAGTACAGTAGCTTTATTGTCCTATCTAAACATGGTAACAACCTATTAGTATAAAAAAGCCCTCAAAACACATCCTCATCTAGGTTGTAATAGCTTCAGCAAATCAAGTTATGCTGCTTTACTACAGCTGGGAACCTGTTCCTCTGTCTCATAATATTCAAACTCCAGAAACAGATGTTTTCTCTCTGACTCTTACACCTCTCCTCACCCCAATGCTCTGGGAATTTTTCTTCTGCTTCAGCATTCTCTCCGCACTTTAGAGTTTTGGCCAAAACTATTATTACCAGCAAGGAAAGATAATGAAAAGTGTCTGGCTTCAAGACTATCTCCTCTTCAATCACTTCTGCATGGAGACAGAAGTGGTGAATGGGAAACAAACTACTTCTGAGTCAATCACACAAGTTGGTGCTGAATGCAGCACAATTGCACATCCAGAGAAAATCCTGCTGTTCCTCTCACTGCAAAACCACCCTCAAAGTCAGTGGGAGTTTGCCAAATGAGCACAGCTATACAAAAAGAGCATAGCCTAAGTATGCAGACATTTCATCATTTCACCTGCGAATCTGTAATTGCACTTTGGATGATTTTCTCACAATTCATGTGCCAGAAACACAAAATCCCATCTTTCATTCCACCTTCTGTAGCAAGGACTTTTGACTGCCAAGGACACCAAGTCATAGCCTAAAAAACAAAAAGAAAACAGATGCCAGAATAGATTAGGAGGTCAGATGGAAAAACAGAGGCATTTTAGCTTGGAGTCTAGCTGTTAAAATGAACTACAACAAGCACCCAGAATGTACACTCAGGGCGGTGTAGGATCCCAAAACTCCAAATGCTGCTTCCCTTGCCGTTGTTTCACAGCCTACACTGTCCCACATACCCTCATAAAACTCCAGCTTCTCTGCTTGCTGTTCAGAGGCCACGGACTCACACATCAGTACCAGAAGAACCAAGCGGGATAGAGTCTTACTGTCTAAGCCAAGCTATCAGAGAAGTCTAAGCAAAGTGGCCTACAGGGCTTACAAGAGACCTGGTTTCTCCCAGGGTATTTCCAGGATATGTCTAAGGCCCAGAATCTACCTGAAGAAGAGCTTCTCAGAACTCAATTCCACATGTTTCAATAAATTTCCCTGACCCTTTAACCCTGGCACTACAGTCCAACCTCAGACACTTTTGGGAGAACAAATAGCTTGTAAATACTGGACTCTCCTGCCTTTTATTACTATTACCTGACCTGTCTTCCACATAGACAGGGACTACATAAAGAATCTTAAATAATTTCATTTAAAATTTTCTTCTTCAGATTATTTGTCACCAACAATGGCATGAAAATATGGTCAGGAGGGCAAAAGGTACCTCATATATCAAATTATTAGCAGCAGAAGTAGTTTTTCAAAACTCCAAAAATTGAAATATCTTTTGCAGACTTGTAAGTATTACACCACCAAACTTTCCTGTTAAGGCACATAGATAGAAGAAAATGTGATAAACATTATTTCTGTTTGGAAATATATTTACAAAGGCCTACTAATCCAGTATCAAAGCCCTAGTAAGCTTATCTATGAAGAGAACTGGTTTTTAAATTAATAGCATCACAGACAGAAGAAACTAATAGACATCAGTAAGATAATTTGAAAAATTGCCTGAGCAATATGCCTTCTTCATATACTTTAACTGCTAAGAAAAGGAGTGTGGTTTTCAGTGTCTGTGACTGCAATTTCACCCCAGAGTTACTAGGCCAGATATTCAATGTACCACCTCTAGACCAAATTGCCAGCAACAGGTTGGCTAGTGACAATTTCAGGCTACAAGTGCTTTGTTTGTTTTGACAAAGAATCCCAACGTGGTGCTGAGCAACCTGAACTTCACGGTGATGGACAAATCCTCGTAGTGAACCACTGCAGATGAGAAAAAGCAGCCTGCATCTAATGTTAATGGAACATTAAAAGCAACTTCATCACACCAACGTTTCTTCAGAAGCAAACCACATCAGGGTAAAACGTGTCAGCAGAACAACAGCATTTCAGTAAGAGGAAACACAGAATAACTATCAAAGCACACCCTGACTGTGGAGGTGACTGACAGCAGGAGGGAGCCAAATAATCACACCATTCCAGCTGGGCAGAATACATGTTTTCTCTCAAGTTTCTTTTCCATGAGCACAGTCTATGCCACTAATCTACACTCTGTTCAACTGCTGAGCCATTTAATATAAACCATTTCCTGTTCTTCATGAAAAATCCTTTCACAAGGTGATTTTTGCCAAAGCCAGATATGACTCCACGCCCAACAGAGAGGCACTGTAAAACTGCATTGTACTGCTAAAGGGCTTTCTGGCAAGTTCCCATGTATTCTTTGGTTCTGTCCCCTCCCTTGATTTGTTTCTCCCTCCCACTCCAAGGCTTTAGGAAAATCTGCACAGCTTGACACTGTTGCACCAGCTGCTTGTTAGGAACTGGATTCAGTGTTCTACAATATCTGATACACTGTTCCAGTATCATCAGTCTACCAAAGACAGGAAGGAATTCTCTGTCTGGAAGCACAGCTACTGTTAAAGTTTAGCTCCTAGATATGGCTTTTGCTCATTAATATGGGAGTTGAATTGAAAATACTGAAAATACCTTACCGTGTATTTTACCATTTTTTATGGATATTACTTACATTAATCCTATGACAAATCAGAAGAGGTTCCTGCTGAACTTCACACTTACAACTAGTATGATGACACTGAAATAAAATCAGCAAGTTAAATACAATCCTTCTGGGTATCTGAGAAACAGGTATCTGACATTATTGCAATAGATTTATTTAAAGATTTTAATTATGTTAATGAGGGTTAGTAGCTGGAGACTTTCCTGCAACGGCTCTTAAAGCTTTTTCAGATACATGTTGAGTTACTTGGAAGCACTAAAAATGCACACACAAACCTGACTTACTGCAAGAAATGTCATTGTGTTGTGCTTGTGTAATGGACTTTATGGTACTGAAATTTATTTACAGATTCATGATGATGCACTGTTGGACTATTTTTAACTACAACAATTACAATGTAATCCCAAAGTCAATTGATACTTTGGAAACTTTCACAGTGAAGTTTAGTGTAAGAATGCTGCTCTAATTTTAGTAACAATTCATATTAACTCCATGTAATTTTTTTTTCTCCTTGTGCAGTTATTTTAACTCTGCCCTAATATTAGAATTATCTGGTTAATTTCAAACCTAGAAAAAGAAATAAATGTTACCTCAACCTAATGTAGTTCACAGGCTGACACTGAATTTTATCATCAATTTCTGCTCCAAAGCTCCTGTTGTTTTCACTGCTTTGGCCAAGAGGAAATGTGAACCAAAACTATTTCTTACTGCAGTGAGGTTATGCCACTTGGCAGTGGCAGGATATTACACCTACATCTTTGCAACCTAACCCACACAGTATAATTACAACTGCATTTTATTAACTGTTTGTTCAGCTGGTATGCCTGTATCTCCTTGTACCTCCACCTTGCAGACCTCATACAATCACAACCAGAGCACCTTGTAAGGCCAAAAATAAATCTACCACTGCTGCTCTTATCAAGAGATACTAGTTTCATTATGAGTTAACAGTAAAGTCAGCCTACCCTTGCTATTATCTTTCCATTTGAGTAAAACAGAACACTAACATATGATTTTAAAATTACAGAAGCATTCATCATGCACAAGTCTCTCTTCAGCTCCTTCATGTGTAAGTCAAAGATCTGAAACAGAAAGTGGGATGAAAAAAACCACAAGAGTACGTTTGATCTTTGTCATCTGAGCCCCCATTCTGAAATGATACCTAAATGCAAAATATTCACCTGCTACTTAAAAATACACCCTTGACAACGCAATGGTCAACCACTCCATCCCTTCTTGGGCTGTAGGTAGCAATGAGCTGGCCTTTCCTTGAAGAAAGCAAGGAATACACAGATAGAGAGGTGTGCAACTCTTAATAGCTGTGCTTTGCTGTGCATTTGGAAAGAGAGATGGAGTCTTGATATCAGTGGAGGGGCCATCTAAGTTACATACTGTTTCCCACGCACAGGCCAGGTCATGATATTTGAAATTCAGACCCACTGGAGACAAAATTATTTCAAGCTCAAGCTTTGCACAAAACCAGAGTCACAGTCTCCAAGGCATAGTGAAATTCTGCAAGTGGTGACAGTTTTTTGGAAGGAGAGTGAGAAACAGAGACTGCAGAAACAGGTTAAATCCTCTTTGGCTGCTTTCCTGTCATACAATAAATCTACTAATGATTTCTGAGATGGGTGAGAGGTGGGGGAAGAGGTAAATCACATTTAAACAAAGCCAAGAAAATCAGCTAAAATGAATGGGACATTTGCCTGAGTAAAAGCAGCAAGGCTGTTTCTGGGAATAGACTTTTCTACTCACCTGCTCAGAATATAATTATTCCAGCTCAAATTACAGACAGGTGGCCAAACATATTTCTCAGCCTCTTTCTGGTTTCAATGTACCACAACTGCCAATCCAAAACAAACAAGAATTAAAAATTTGACATCAGGAAGAAAGAAAAATTTGTTCCTTTCATTTGTTTACAATTTGGCCGCTCCCCAGTTCTGAATTGACATAAGGAAAACTTCAAGCTCATTTATTTCACAAGTAAGACAGTGAGTATTTCCAATTTTCAACACCTTTATCAGTGATGCAGAAGTCAGACTGAATTGAATGGTTACATACCTGTGAGTTTAAAGCTATTTATTTACATGTCAGTCTTTATGAGTTCATATATGGAAGCACAGTACTTCAGTACCTTCAGATTGCTGACTCATGACTGCAGCTCTTATCTAGCACCTCAGCTACAGTCACACAAAATCCTCTTGTTAGTAGTAGTGTCACATAACAACAGGTACACATATATGTCTATAATCAGACTGAAGTAAAATTCTCAAATGTGAACCTACAAGGAGTGTTTTGAATTGAACTCTAAAGACATTGACAGCTAGAGTGATCTTAGCAAAAGACATACAAGTAAAACATAGCCTGTGCTGAATAAAATAATTTAATGAGAGTTCCTCTTACTGATCGTCATTAGAAAACTGAATCATTAAGTCAGCCATCAGCTTTTTTTGTTTTAGAAGCTCCATTTCATGCAGCTAATTCTGGATGTCACTAGGTCTGGATGTTCACTAAAGTAGAATATGATACTGGAAAGTGCTACATATGTTTCCAGCAGAGTACTTCTGTAGTCTACTCAAACTTCTCCATCTGTTTCCATAAAAAAAAAATCAGTATCAAATAGTTTGGTAGCCACTTTAGCTAAAAATGGAGAAAGACCAAAAAAAGTAAGCTGTCTAGTACTTGTACTTCTCCATCACTGATCCAAACTCCAAGGCACATTCCTTTTTTATCCAAGCCAGACGTGACATGTGTTTGGAACTGGAATTCAAGTCAATGCCTTCAACAGCTTGAAGAGTTTGTCTGTTCCAGATGTGTGCAGCAGGTCCTATGGTGACAGCAATGAAATTCTCGAGGCTCCAGCCCAACATGTTTAGCTCTAGAAGATAGCTACTAAAAATTACTGCAAGAAACCAGTAGATAATAAGCTGGAGTAAGGGGCAGTATGGTTTGGGGGAGAGAGACTATGGAAAAACATCTAGAGAATTCTTCTATGAAACCTTTAGTGGCAAGCATTCCACTTACATGAAGGAGAATATCTCGGACAAGCCAAGATCTTTGTAAGTCTAATCTCCTCAAATGTGTATGTTTGCACAGCAGCATCTGTGTTACAGTTTACCCACTGGAATTTTTTAATCTCTCATGCAGGATTTTACATTGCCACGTCACTCACCCTAATTTCTTCCACCAGAAATGAGGCTCCTTCTCCAACAGATACAGACCCAAAACCACCCTTGTTCCAGGGTGATTCTTCTGACTGAGAAAGACAGAGGACAGAATCTATNCAGAGGACAGAATCTATATTTTGTGCAGTTTGTCCACCATCTTTGAGTTAATGATTACATTTACCCTGCAGATGGTAGGGGAAAATGCAAAAAGTTATTAAGGAAACTCTGCTCCTCATCTTCAGGGCTTGCTTTGTAAATGTATGATGGGAGTACTGCTTCCATTGTCCCTCATGCTGGGCACATTGCACTTGCAAAACAAATCATATTAATAAGTAGCTTCAGAACACCCTGTTATGTCACATAGGTCAGCAGCAGATGGTATACAACATTTAATACCAAAACAGGACATTCTCATTTTGCATGACCCCTGAAGCACAGAATGTGCTACCATAATCCAAGGTCTGGCATCATTTTTTGGTAACTGATATTTCTCTGGAGAACAGCTGAATCCATCAGCCTGTTTAATTACAGACCTGACTGTTGCAGCAGAAATCATTTCCACAGACCACTGTTGTTAACGTTGTCAGTCTGGGGGCATACCTTGTGCATTATCAGTGTATATCATACCAACGAACTTTTATCCTGTTCATAGATATACATGAACACTCCCAAAGGTACGTTGAAAAAATCTTCCCAGGGACAATTATAAACACATACACATAAATAGTTCGTTAGATCTTAAGAAGTGCTCAGAATCTTTAGATCTGAGATTTATGTGTGTTCATGTGTAATTTTTGAGTGAGTGTTTTGCCTCCTCTCCAAAAAGATATAAGTGAGAATTTAGAAGGTGTCATCCAAACCACAAACGATGTCACTGCTGTCTTCCAAAAAAAGATGTTTCAAAGTCCACTCAGTAAAACTGCTGCTGTGGTTACTAGCTACTAGATAGCCAAGGCTGATTGCTGAAACATTTAACTTAATTTTAAGTAGAGGTAGATCTATTTGATTTGAAAGTTCTATTGAGGTTTATAGCTGAAGGAAGCTGTATGAGAGTTATGTCCTGCAGTGTTTCCATTTTATGTGAAGAGGACATATCACCATCTTTCTTGAAACACACAGAAGAATTCACAGTCTGTGAAAAAAGAACAAGTTGGAGGAATTAACTTAGAATAATCATTGCACCAGCCAGTAGTATGAAGCCTCACTTCTTGCTCCAAAGGTGTGGATGGCTTCATGGTGGTAACACTTCTAAGCTCATTTTGGGTCCCCTCTTGACAACCTGTATTTGAAAATTCATCACACACAAATCAGTAACACAAAATAACACCATTTTTTCTAGGGCCTAAGCCTTTCACATTCTCATTATATTTGCCTCTAGACAGTTCAGAGGAGGCTTGAAGGGCCTAATTTATCCTGTGTAGTCTCAAAACACTAGACACACTAGACTAGATAGAAGCCACATTTCACCAGCTTTTTGAAACCTCCACTTATTCAGTCAGGAAGAACTGAGAATAGGCTCCAATATATTTTGTTTAATGATTAATATAAAATATGGTGGTTTTTCTCTTTTTTTGCCTTGTTTTTGTCAGAATTTGCTGTAGCAGAATTGTCCCTGTGTGCTCTCCTGCTCTAAAACCCCCTTATACAGTAATTAATTCTTTTACTCTCTGGGGTTTATTTCCCCCCAAATGTCTGCCTCACTGACACCTAACCACAGGAAAAGGTTTTTAAAACAAACGCTCTTTGATCACACCACACTAAGCTCATGACAGCACAGTAACAAGAAACAAAAGCCAATACAGGTGTGAGAAAGAAGAGTCATCTTTTGTGGTCACTGTCTACATTAGGCTGCAAAGTCTCCTCAGCGCTATGAAAAAAAGCCAGATCATTAGCGTTTTGAATCATTTAATGCTAGATTTTTATAATATATAAATTTCTTTTTATATAAGAAATTATATTGCTATAGTGTATAGAGCAGAATGCTGAAGACCCACATTTTTGCAGTTTTCTCTGTGTTTTAATTTCCTTTTTCAAATTAATCCCTNGGTATTCTTTCTCCCTGAAGGTGAGCAAGTAGATTACAGCAATTTTCTGCTGTATCTAAAATTTTGTGGAGTTAATTAAGAAGGTTTGCAGGAATGACCTCAGATCTGCACAATGGGATTTGTAACACTGCATTTTAACCCTAAAAGGGTCTAACATTACTGAAATGAAACTTTGCAGTACAGAAAAAAACTGTAATATCTAGATTTATTATTACTTTTCAAAATTTTTCAAAGCCTTTCTGAATCCCACCAAGTAAAATAATTCAAGAAATTTAGGGCACTTAATTGTAATAGTCAATGAATAGTAACACTTCTGAAACTCTGTATATAATTTTCTTCTTTAATGCTGGTAGCTGGTAATACGCAATGAGACAGTAACAGATGAAATCATCTCTAACTCATTTCAGGATTCTCTTCTCTTGTGAGTAATTCATCTACCCCAAATCATACTGGTTACCCTTTCAGCTCTATTCACCTACTTCAGGGATACATGGATATGCATAACAGGCATGTTAATATGCATAACAGGCATATGT
>VXBC01003696.1:242817-276831 GCA_013399945.1 Ploceus nigricollis
AGAGAGTAGTAATTACAATGAGTCTTAAAAGTTTCAAGGGCAGAATCGAGATATTCATCTCTAATAAATAGAGATATTTATCTCTACAACTAACCTCTCTGGTTCAAAAAAGAATTCAACACTGATAAGGTATTTGTACTCTGTAAGTATACATACACATACATATAAACACATACACATCCTATATAAAATTTCAATTACAGTTGTGGAAAACTTGCATCATGCATCCCTTCCATACTCTGTCCTTAACCTTATCCTCTATCCCANTCTAGATTTATTATTACTTTTCAAAATTTTTCAAAGCCTTTCTGAATCCCACCAAGTAAAATAATTCAAGAAATTTAGGGCACTTAATTGTAATAGTCAATGAATAGTAACACTTCTGAAACTCTGTATATAATTTTCTTCTTTAATGCTGGTAGCTGGTAATACGCAATGAGACAGTAACAGATGAAATCATCTCTAACTCATTTCAGGATTCTCTTCTCTTGTGAGTAATTCATCTACCCCAAATCATACTGGTTACCCTTTCAGCTCTATTCACCTACTTCAGGGATACATGGATATGCATAACAGGCATGTTAATATGCATAACAGGCATATGTTAACAGGCATTTCTTAGTGGAAATTAAATTTCATTGTGCCATTTTGTTATTTTGCCTGGGTAGTAGTGAATATCACTGACTTTTGATAAGATTTTGGCGCTCACATGCCTGTGTCAATTCTCAAAATGAGACTCAGTAAGTGATAAGTAGTCAGTACTGTCCCATCAAACTACTCAATTAACAAGTAGGTGGGTGGCATCAAACCTGGTATTCTTAAAGCCTATATTCATTTGTCATCAAGGGGAAAAAAACACTGGGATTTATCCCTATACTGTTGCTCTTAACTGCTCTGAAATGAGGCTTATTTGCACTGAAGAAAGCAATGAAAAAAAATACAAATCTATCACATAAACCCCGATTTCTTCTACAAGGGGTGAAATCCAGATTCATAAAGAGAAATAGCCAGAGCACCAAAACAAATCAGCTGTCCAAGACAGAAGACACCAAAATATTAGTCTGATAATTAATGAACTGTCTCACACTCAAATAAGTATGGGAATGCCTGTATAATTTCACAGGTTATCTCTTCAGACTGTCTTGTTTTCAAATCACTTGATCATTCACACCCTGTAATGCCCAGTCATTCATAGGATATTTTACCTAATAAATTAATCAACACCCCCACAGATGAAACCAGCAGCAGTGCTAGGAAAAGTTTGACCTTTCCCTACAGGCAAGTGCAACAAAACTCCACTATCTCCACATGCCCTGCACTCTCATGTACTCAACAGTCCATATAATATATATCCCCTGCCCCTTCCACTGCACAACCCTGTACAGTTTGTAGCATTCTGAAACAGAAAAGGTGAAAGGAAATTAATGTTTTAGGACCACCAGTGTATCAGACTGGAGCCAAAGGAGAGCCAGGTAAAATGCTAGGAGTTAACCACACTGAAAAAGCTGGAATACTATGTGTTCAGAGGTTGTGAGAACTCTAGAAATAACTGTGGGCAGATCGCTCTCAGTTACTTTGTATTATCCTCTAACACTTACTGGAAGAGGTATATGCACTTGCTTTTCTAGTGTAGATGCAGACTGTATTATCTTATTGTTCAGTGTGCCTGAAAATTGGAACGTACTTTCCAGATGCAACTAGTATTTTCCCAGACCTTCACATCACCACTTTCTGCAATGCTATATCCAACCTCCGGGACCATTGGAAGCTAAGTTGAAGTGAAAATATGACTGAATTAAGAAGTCAGTTGAGAAACATATTTAAATATTGTGGATAACACCAATCCCATCAAAGGACTCAATAGTCATTACATAAAAGCCTCAAAACAGCCTGTCTCTGGGATGGGAAATGAATAACAAATACAGAATATCAAATCATGTTCAAATCATATTGCTCTAGCCTGAGAGACTTGAGACATTTTTCCTTCTATAAAACATGATTTCACTGCTAATGATCACACTTTAACAAAGCTATTTCAACAAGGCCACCTTAGCAGTGGAAGAAGGTCCAAACTGTATATCTGGAGTTACTGCCTGGGTCACCTGTCAAACCTTAGTGACCTCTTGTCCTCTTCTGAACTGGTATTTGGACTAGTGTTAGGAGCTTGCAATGGCATTTCCTGGATGCTGTCAATAAATCTATCTGTGAGGGAAGAGCAGTTCTGTGGTGCAAACACTGCAGGCCCATTGATTACAGCATGACACCCCCTGGATGTCAGAGTCCTCCCTCAAACTAGGCTCACAGACATTCGAGTCCATGATCCCATTCCCTAAACCACTGCTACAATACAAAGTGGAAAATAGCTACAAGGTATCTCTGAAGAATATGATCTTAAAAATTACATTAGCATTTCCTTGGATATGAAAGAAAGAGATGATGCAGCAAAAATAAGGAAAGGGAGATCTGAATCATTAAGTCTTGAATCAAGATTCAAAGACTCAGATCAGCTCACACAGGACAGGAATATCTTCATCAATTCCTAGTAATACGCATTTCTTCACAATGGTCACTGAGATGAATGCTCTGATGTCAATTTTCTGTTTGTTCTGTAATTCTTTATATATGGTAATGTGGAAATGCAGCATATATTTTTATCAGCAACTCAAGATTAGTGAATTCTTTCTGTCCAATGTCTGTGAAATCTGCCCTTCCACACACAGTCTGTGTTACTCTTCTTCAAAACCCTGCTGCAATCATGACAAGAAAGGTCTTAGAAAAACATAACTGGAAGTGTTTCTCCTTTATATATTCCAGCTGTTCTACAGCAGGTCTTCAGCTTGAGAGGTATTTTCTGTATGATTTATATAGACAACCTGGCAGAAAGCTAATCACATTGCTTGGATATGTGTCCCTCTAAAATAAGTGCAGACATTTCTGTGGAAAATTGATTGTGTATGCAAGGAAGTAATATTCTGTCCCACAGAGAGACCACACACACTCACTGGTATGTGAGAAGATTCTATTTTCTACAGACTATTCTCAATAGACCCTATTCCTTTATACTAACAGACTGCACAAAGTATATAATCATTTATTACTATATCTGAGAAGATAAGTAGATTTTCATATGGGTTTAGCCAAGACTGACTTTCAAATAGTTTTAGGAAGAACTTACATTTTGGTCACACCACAATGTATTGCAAAGATGCCCATATGACAATTTAGTAAATGGTTGCAGTCCTGGATCTAGAACTCTGAACATATTTGCTCTAACTCAATTTCTACTTGTAAGTTACAGTATAAATCTAGGTTGACATAGAATCCACATGAACCTCATGAGGATCAGTAAGGCCAAGTTCAAGGTGCTGTTTGTGGCTCAGGGCAACCTCCAGTATCAACACAGGCCAGGGGATGAGCAGATTGAGAGCAGCCCTGCCCAGAAGGATTTGGGGGCACGGATGGATTAAAAGCTGGACATGAGTTGGAAATGGGCAGTTATAGCCCAGAAAACCAATTGTATCCTGGGCTGCACAAAGACCATGTGGCCAGCAAATTAAGGGAGGTGATTCTGCTTCTCTGTTCCACCCTGCTGAGATCCCACCTGGAATGCTGTGTCCAGCTCTGAGGCCTTCAATACAAGAATGACCTGTTGGAGTGGGTCCAGAGCAGACCCACAAAAGTGATCAGAGGGCTGGAGCACTCTTCTCTGAGAACGGGCTGAGAGAGATGTGGTTGTTCAGCCTGAAGGAGGGAAGGCTCTGGGAGTCCTTATTGTAGCCTTTCAATACTTACAGGGGGCTGATAAGAAAGAGAAGTACAGACCTTTTAGCAGGGCTTGTTGTGATGGGACAAGAGGTAATGGTTTTAAATTAAAGGAGGGGAGATCGACACTAGGTATAAGGGAGTGATTTTTTACAATGAGGGAGGTGAAGTAGTGCAATATGTTGCCTGAAGAGGTGGTGGGTGCCCCATCCCTGAAAACATCCAAGGCCTGGGTGGACAAGGCTCTCAGCAGCTTGATCAAGTTGAAAATGGCCCTCATCATTGCAGGTGGTTTGGACTAGATTATATTTAAATGTCCCATCCAACCCAAATAATTCTATTACTTCATTTGAAGAGAACAACACGTACTCATTTTTTAAAAGATGTTCCAAGAAAAAAAATGTTTTCTGTGCATTACTTCACGGAAAGAGTTTATCATCTCATCAAAAAAGAGCAGTTACATTCAATTTCTCTGTTGGCTAGATTGACCTAAGACTATTAAGACAATTGAGTTGTTTATTTTAAGAGTTCTAAAATTTACTGACTATCCGATCAGTTGACGGAGGAGAGCGAGAGGAAAGAAAGCACTGTTTCCTGTTGAAAGGAAGAATTTCAAGACTAGTTCATTTATTAAGAAAATTATTAAGTCCCAAGAATCAGGTTTCCCAGAATGGTATAAAAGCATGGTCTCTTTCCAACATCCAGAGATGTTCAAGAGTACCACTATTACAAAGCATCAGACAACAACCCAAATTAGTCTATCAATCCTGATATCACCTCCTTTTGTTAGAAGTTCAGCTTAATATCCTCACAGAAACTTCTTAATGATATGAATTAAAGATTATAAAATGCTAAAAAAAAGACATTAGGTGTGCATTTCTGAAACAAGCTTACTCAAGAGTTTTAGTCAAAGGAGTAATTATGTGAAAACAGCTATTAACATCTTCATATCAACTTTGGAACTGGTGCAATCCAGGGAAGGAATGAACAGGAGAAATTGTAATCACTGACTAAAAAGTTCCATCTTACTATTTGAACAGTCACAAGGAGCTAGCAGCAAAGTAGAGAAGAGGTTTTGAGTGTCATATTATGGTAATAGATTTTCTAACGTTAAGTACCAATGCTTCACACAAGAAGTCAATTTTCTAGTGAAGAGAAACTTCTTCACTAATGAAAGTGGATAGCTGAAGCATAGATTTATGGTCCAAAAAGGCATGGATACTGCCTAAAAAAGAAAAAAAATTGTGTGCCAGTCTTCACTACAAAGAATAAACTGATAAAATATGCAACAATAGAAAATAACACTTAAACAAGAAGTGTTCTGAAGTCTTTGTTTCACATGTTAAGCAGATTCCTTGTGTTCTTTCAACCTTGACCAAAATCAGACCACCTATTTTCACAACAATATTCTCAGAAAGGTACTTTTTGGTAACTTTTAGTAATTTTTTCATAACACCTCATTCTGTCTGCGTGACAAATCAACAGCTACATCCTGAAGAGTTGAAGCAATTATCTTCTTCACACACAGTGCTTGTTAAAGCAAGTGGAAAACTGAGTCATTCATGTTCTTCAGGCATTTTTCTTACAATATATGCTTTCTCTCAGAGGTAACAAACCCATCTTGGGGGCTTCATTAGTTTAGTTTTGATTTTAGTTTATAGGATAGTAGCCTAGAGAAAAATAAAAAAAGCTAAATCAAATAAATGACAAAAAGTTACTCCTAACTTTTGTCCAGCAGATATTTCCTAAATAGACCTTCTCATGTTACTGTTACCCATGTCAATAAGGTAGTATCTTCATAACTGATTCCAAGCCAAAGACAACGTGGAAAAACACATCAGAAAAGCAAATATCCTGTCTGTGCATTTGAATATAGCATAACTCACCTATTACTTTTCTGTTTCAGCTCTCCTGTTATTCCTTCCTTCCATACCTGTTGCAGCATGACTGCTAGGTAGAGTAGTTTTCGTGATAGAGAGCTTCTTAAGCACTTGAGGTGTTCTGGAAAAACAGTTTTAATGGAAAAAATTCCTTTTAAAAATATGCATGGGAATATATGTCAAGCACTTTTTAGAATAGCAGTGATTGTGTAAGAGCAGTACTCAGAAAGCAGATCTGTGCACTAAGTGGGACAGTGCAAATACTGACATTTGGAACGGTCACCCTGCTTTCCTTTTGTCAGTGAGAAAAAGAGATATTTCTGCAGCACTATTCATCTTATCCTAAAAGAGATGTCTAAACAAGATCAGATTGATCATTCCCCTTCTAAAGAATGCCTGTTTACTACTGCAGCTCATGTCTGGCCTTAGGTCTATTGACTAGTTACAGAAAATCCTGCTTGTTAGAAAATTAACATCTGATTTCCCAGGACCACACAGGCTTTCACCACTGCTTGTAGAGGCAGCATGCAGAATTTCTGTTCTAGAAGACAGAAAGACTTCAGACTGTTTTAGAGCTAGAGTTTCCTAGACCTGAGCATGCCTTACTGAAAAGCTCTGGTATTCTCCTTAGTAGAAAATAGAATTAAACTTTCTGACTATAATCATAGGAACATATCCAGAACACTTAGGAGCATCTTTCATTCATTTTCTAAACATTTCAATTATTAATCAAGAAGTCAGCCATGTAAAGTTCCCTACATCTTCCAGGAAGCCCTTTGTGGACATGCAGCATGCAAACTCTTCCCCACTTTCCCCTAGCACTGCTGGAAGCAGGAGTCAGCACTCAAAGCTCATTCGATGTTCAGTCAGCTCCCTCTGTTGCTGATGGAGAGAAACAGCCTCCCCTAGAATCATCTCTCCTCCAGGCCGACTCAGAGTACTGGAACTGGTACCTTGATCTGCACTCTGAATGGCCTTCCAGTAGATCTCTTCTAAGGTGAGTAGATTGTGGGTGTCCCCTGGGTGGTGTCCCTTTGTCAATTCATGAAGCCTTAGGCATTGGAGAAGAAACAACCACACAAGGCAAGCTCCTCGTCCCACGGGTGCACACCACACCAAATCCAGGCCTCCAGACTGTTCTGCAGTTATGGCTGGGTCTGCAGGAGCTGCACATACGGTAAAGGAGAAGCAGAAGGAAGCAGACGAGAGGCCTGTATGAGCTCTCCTGCCCTTTGTCAGCTGCTGATAACTTTTCCAGACTTGATGGTGCTGGTGAAGACCCTGTGGCCTCTTGCAGTCCAATGGAACTTAAAACCATACCAGACTGTGTGTGTCCCACATCACAACAAAAATAGACTAGTCTGGCAAAGACACTTCTTGGCTAGGAATGAGACCTGTTTTTTCCTCTTTGCTTTCACCCCACTCAATCTCAGCTATCTGTACGGCCTGCTGCCCTAAGCTGTCTGCACACTGGAAAGGGGAACCATGGGTACAGCTTTCATGACAGCAGCATACTCCTGTGAGAAAATCACAGAACCAATTAGGTTGAAAAATATCTCTGAGATCATCAAGTCCAGCCTATAGCCTAACACCACCATTTCAATAGACCATGGCACTAAGTGCCATGCCCAGTCTTTACTTAAACACCTCCAGGGATAGTGCCTCCACAACCTCCTTGGGCAGCCCATTCCAATGTCTTATCACCCTTTCTGTGAAGAAATTCCTTCTAATGTCCAACCCAAACCTAATGGCTTGAGGCTATTTCCTCTTGTCCTGGCACTGGTTGCCTGGAAGGAGAGACTGACCCTCATCTGGCCACAGCCTCCTTTCAGGCAGTTGTAGAGAGTGTTAAGGTCTCCCCTGATCTTCATTTTCTCCAGGATAAACATCCCCAGCTCTCTCAGCTGCTCCTCACAGGACTTGTGCGGCAGACGCATCACCAGCTCTGTTGCTCTCCTCTGGACTTGCTCCAGTACTTCAGTGTAAATTTTAAAAATGAGAGGATGCTGTCCTGGAGCTTGCTCTGCCCTGGGCAGCCTGCGCAGCCTGCTGCAGCGCTGCACTGCCGGGAGAAGGGAAACACCGACACTCACCTCGCACAAATTCTCTGCCGCAGACTCTTTCAGAAATCTCTGCCGGAGGTCATCCTCCCTCCACACGGACGTGTTTCTCTGGGCGCTGAGCTGGCGCCCCGCCGGCCGCGCCGCTGTGCCGGGGCTCCGCGGCGGCTGCTGCCATCGTGTGCCGGCAGCGCCGCGCTCCCGCCGCACAGAGCGCTTCCACCTGGAGCGCCCTGTCCGCTCCCAGCCTACCACCTGCACGCGCGACAGGACGCCAAAAACCCAGATTAGCCAAGGCTTTATGTCAGCCTGGTTTTAGTTCGCGTTGTTTTTAGTTCTGCCGTGCCCTTGCCTAAGAGCAGCAGCCGCGGATGCTGGGCTGAGCAGGCTCCGGCAAACGGTCAAAAGCACCAAGAGTGAGCAGACGGAGGAAAATAGTGCAAAACAAACGTTTCTGTTCAGATATGTATAGCTGAATCAATGCTGGCACAGAAAGCCTGTGGCAGGGAAGAAAAAAACCCACAATAAAAAACCAAAACCAAACCAAAACAAAAATCCTCATGCACTAAAGCTACATCAATGGCTTTTGACAACCCAAGGCACCTTCAGCCACATAGCAACGTAGGTTTAGGCGCCTGGTGGTTCCTGAGAGAGGGACTGGTTTTCTGCCTGGAACCAGGCAGGTTCTCTGATCTCCACTCGTAAAAAAGGACTTAGCTCTCTTCTGATTTCTGAACCTTCTTACCACCACTGCATCTTACTCACGTCATTATTTTTAATGTTATCTTGTACTTTTTGATATATTAAGGGATACTAAGTAAAGATTAAATTGGTCTTTTAATTTGCATTTGTTCAAATTCACTTATAGAGAAATTTGTGTCTGAAAACAATAAAACCAGAAAAACTGTTGTGGGAATCTTTAAAATCAGAGGGTTTTGAGCAAGTTGCAAAAGTCATCACAACTTAAAATGTAAGGGCCCAGATAATATTAAACAACATATTTTGGTTTCCAGACAGATTTTGAGCAAGGTTTTAGTTGAGAGTAACAAAAAGAGACACAGTTAATACAATGGGCTTCTGGGTAATTATTAGGTACACCCGTATTATATTAAGTTTTGTTTGTTTGTTTTATTTTGTTCTGAAATAATATTAGATGCAAATTGCAAACACTTGAGATGTAGCTTAGACATTAGGATGTTGCAAGGATTTTCTGTAACCAAACACATTTGTTCTTGCCTTTAAGGTCAGCATTAGTCACCTGTGCTTGCTTGTTGAGTACAGCTTTGTTCATTTCAGCACAGAAGTCTGTGTGTTTTCTTCCCTACCATCAAAACACCATGCTCACATGCCTCACTGCCAGGTAGAGATGAAGCCTAACATGTCCTCATATACAAATACTGAAATTTCACAATGTTTCCCAAGCATCTCTCTATTTTGTAGGACAGTGTGAAACTGTTCCTATAGTCTTGCTAAACAAAATGAATGTGGATTTTAGCTATTTAGAGATTATAGAAAGAGTTGAACATACCACTATGATATTGTACAAATCAATGATACTGGTAGTAATACTGAACTCACTAAAAAGGAAGAAACAAGCAGATTCCAGGTTTTACATTCAGAAAAGCCCCTTCTATTTCCATCCTCTAAAATGCATCATCTAAATGCAGCAAAAAATCAGGATGACAAAGAAAACCAGCTGAGACAAAAATGACTCTTTAATGGTGGTGTGTATCTGGGAGGGAAAGAGAGTAAGCAGAGACTCACAAGCAGCAAAACACCACTGGAGCTTGGCTTAGCCCTGAGACTTTCAGCTAACTCTTCTCTCATGCAGACCTTCAATCTTACCATCTCAGTACAGCTCGTTGCCAGGTAGCCAGTAGCAATTAAGAAAGCAACCCATTTTCCATTATCATCCCCACTCTCGATGCAAAAAAAAATCCACATTATATTGTCTTCCTTTGTGACAGCCTATTACCAAGGAGTTTTTCTCTGCTCCATGTGCTGAAAAGAGTTTTACAGAGCTATCTGTGATCCCACAGCAGCCGATGAGATGCAGCACTGAGTTTGTAAACAGGGTGGTTTCAGCCATCCTGCCTTTTTTCTACCTGAACAGCTGTCCTCCAAAATGCTTCTCCAAATCTGATAGTACAACTGCCACCTGCAAAGCAACTCCACCAGATACCAGGGGATGTGCTGGAGCTACACTACAAACTCACTCTTGTCCCCAGCAGCTCCCAAGACAGTGCAGAGACGCACTGGAGTATCCCACACAGGTCAGTTAGAGCAATCAGCCTCCTTAGGTGATAGTTACACCCTTTTCATTCATTTATTCTCCCCCCATTCATCCCTCTTCCCACGCAAAAGGTCCCGATCTTTACACAAGTGCTCAGAAGCCCAGCAGGCACTGTGATATGTAACAGCTCTTTTGCAACAGGGACAAAAATGAGCAGCTTGCTCTTTCCGGTCTGAGCTGAGAGTCTCATGTTTCAGCTCCTCCTTCACATTCCAGGCCTGCCCAGGCTCCTCTCCAAAGATTTCAAAAATGGAGCCTCTCACAACTAGTTATCCTCTGAAACACTCAGTACACAAAGCCAGGATCTTTGTTGTCTTCCTGTCAATGGTTTTGTGCACCACCATTCTCTGTCTGCTGCAACTCAGGTTTTTTAAACCTAAAATCAAAGATTTTTATTCTTTTGAAGTCAAGGATTCACGAGGAAGAATTATTTCCTTGGAGAAGTACAGAGGGAAAGTAAGTTATTATTTCACTTTTTCTGTCTTGAATACATACTGACAAAAAATGTGTACATTTCTAGGTAAATAAAAGGCTTGGTTATGGGAGGTTTTGGCAGAGATTTGTGTTAAATTCCTGTTTTTCATACAGGAAGAACAGGAATCAAGTATTAGATCTAGCAAATCAAGAAAAGAAATTGTATTATTTGTCACAAGTCAATACAGCCTAACAGGCAAATTGGTGGATTTTAATCTTAGTTAAGAATGTTGGTTTTGGATTTTGGAAGTTTATCTAGTAAATATGATTTTAGTGCATGCCCTATCTGCTTTTTTAAATGCTTATATATAAATAAAGCTGTAAGATTAAGTTTATGAGTTTACTATATTTTTACAACAGATTGTCTGAAAGTAAATACTTCAGCTGTTTTCATCTTTATTAGTTTAATGAAATTATGATCAGACACATTGTGTTTAACCTTCCGACAGGAACCATCATGATAATGAGAAATGTCATTTTAAGATTTAATTGTGATCTCTACAACATCTACAGGCTTTCTCCTTACTAAACTAAATAATAGCTAATAACTAAAAAGCTAATAACTAATAACTAAATTATTCTAACTTTATTTTTCTGAAGGCAACTTTGGTTGTAAACGTGGCCAGTTACTGCCAATACACAGACAAAAATTACATCGCACTGCAAGAGCTGCACAGAGAGTTTGGTCCCTCCCACTTCACTGTGCTGGCGTTTCCCTGCAACCAGTTCGGAGAATCAGAGCCTAGTTCAAGCCAGGAAATAGAATCTTTTGCCAAAGGAAACTATGGAGTAACATTCCCTGTTTTCCACAAAATCAAGATCCTAGGATCAGAAGCAGATCCCGCCTTTAAATTTCTAATAGGTAACTGTTTTCTTTTATGTATCAAGCTGCCTGTAACCATGGTACTCTCATTGAATCCAGGCTGCGTGTTTTTGTCAGGAAACATTGAAGTCTTCATAAACTATGGAGAGAAACAGGCACTCAGCATACAATTGCTCTCATTTCAATTTGGATATCAACGATGTGGGCTAAAGAATTGTATCTTAAAAGCAATATCTCTTTTTCCTCACTGCTTATAAAAACAGACTGCTCTGACCAGGCCATTTTTTTAGAAATGCTAGAGCTAGGAACTTCCACCTACAAAATCCCATTCCAAAGTATATGATTTTTATTTTTAAAAATACTTTTCTGATGGACAAAAATGTAGATATGGGGGTCATAAAATTACCAGAAGATTTTATATAAACACATGCAGATGAGATTTTTAGCTGGGTCCTATGTCCACCTTTATGTAACTGTATTGTAAAGGAGGTTTACATATACTAGTTACATATAACCACTGATTTGTGTAATGTCACCTTCAGAACCCAGTCTGCAAAATCCTGCATGAATACAAGGAGCATTTACAGACTTAGAACCTCATATTCTCATAAGCAAAATGAAATTCTCACTCCCTTCAGTTGACCAAAGATCTCATAGACTCAAATCCAACTTGAAAAGCCTTTCTGAATTTTCCTGAGCTTTGATCAGGTTTTGAACCATATTGATATGTGAAAGAAAAAGATAGCTTCAACATAACCTGTTTCTAACACACTGTTTTACCCAGAAAATAAAGTAGTAGAGAGCCCAAACCTATATTCCATCTCCTTGCCTTCAGAGTCTATTTCACTCTCTCATAGTGCCTCTTGTCAGAGAACTATTCCAATATCTAAATGAAATCTTTCCCAGAACTCTTATGTGCTATATCCCCATAATCCTTCCTATGCACTTGAAAATTATTTTTATTGAGGAATCATTTAAATAGCCACCATTGTCGTTGTAACTGTGTTTGTTCCTACCTCCTCTTAGGCATGCAAGTAAAAACTTCAGGTAACTTTGTTGCCCTGAGTTGCCAGATGTCCAGTGGAATTATTGAGGGATTTCTCTCAGTACTTTATAGAAAAGACTAGAGCACAAAGGCACCCACTCTATGTGATGAATCCAGATTCTAAATATCAGTGCCATCAGTGTTACATTGATATCTATAAAGAAAAAAAGTTTTACTCAAATTTTCTTATTTGACATGTTGTTCACCCACAAGAAGGAGAAAGATCCTTTGGTACTTCAATTTTCTGAAATAAAGTTTTCTCTTCCTGCATTCCTGTGTTTCACATTAAATTCCTGTGCATTTTCAATTAAAGTACCTATTTTATTCATGTTGCTGTTTTGACAGTCAGAAGGCTGAACATCATGCTATACCACCCTTTTGTGCCTTTGACTACTAGCAAAAGGACAGCAACAGCACTGTCCAATAATCTAGTGCAAAATTAGTCCACTTGCAGCACAAGTGTGGTGCCAAACTTCAATCAATTTCTTCAAAAAATCAGCATAAAAGGGTTCAGCACCATTCCCAAACAAACACTTATTCTTCAATCAAAATCTACTGGAGCTTTTAAAGCAGCCTAATTAAGCCATCACTGGTACACCTTCCTGCTCCCATCTCACTTCCCAAAGCTGACATAAAACTAGGGATTCCCTGAATAAATATGCACCCCTTGTATCCTCTTCCCTAGGAAGTATAGCATAATAAAAGTAGGAACTCTTTAACAGTTTCACAGGAAAGGGGGAGCATCATTGACTTCCAGCTTTTCAGATCATTAGCAGTTATCAGTAAATCCATGCCCAGACTACTAGCAAAGAATATGGTAGGATTACTTCAACATAAATAGTCAAAGAATCAGTGCGAGGCCTGGAGACAATTCCAGGTGTAAGTCACTAAAATCATCTGATTTCGTCCTTACAGATTCTGCAAAGAAAGAGCCTCGATGGAATTTCTGGAAGTACCTTGTCAGCCCTGAGGGTAAAGTTGTGAAATTCTGGAGACCCGAAGAGCCAATAGAAAGTATCAAACCAGAAGTAACATCATTAATCAGGCAGATTATCATGAAGAAAAGAGAAGACCTCTGAAAGGACCATTCAACACCATGGGTATACAGCCTTTCTACATTCCTGAGATGTGTTGCTAGAAGCTAAACCATCAGGTGATTTTGCTACTGTTTAACTTTGGTGTTTGCAATTTGTCTATTAGTTCTGGATTGGCTCCTGCAGTGGCCTCAAGAACGACTGAGGCTACTGACACGGCAAGGCACTCAGTACTTCGCAGGTAGGGACCATCAATTTGCATTAGGGGTTTATGATTTTTTTTTCTGAATTGCTGACAACAGCTAATTAAAGTCGTCACCAGCAGGTAGATAGTTAGAAAGAAGTTTTATTAATAATTTACTCATATTTACACAGGTTTTTCCCCCATCTACCAGTAACACAGAGATTTTATATTCCATTAACACATAATGGAATGTGTCGCCCTGTCATGAAACACATGCGACTCAGAGACATCCAGAGCAGGGTTTCTAGACACATATGTAACTGAAGAGACCAGCTTTGCAATATCTTCTCAAGGAAGACTACTGAATTGTAAAGCTGCCAGTTGCAAAACATTGTACATAGAATATAAAATTATTAAAAGAAGCAAAAAAATCGAAATAAAGTTTGCTCACTGCCTCATATTTTGATTATTTTACATTTCAGTTTTCCAACACCTTTAAAGTCTTAAACCTTCTCCATACATTTGTGCTGCAGTACAGTGCCTCAGATGTGAGCTCCTCTCCTGTTGAATTCTTTCTCTTCTGAACTGGATGAAGGCAGGGCCTGTGTAAATATTCATGGTTGCTTACGTAAGGATTCAAGGAGCAACAAAAATCAAGAGCCTGGCACTCTAAAAGACATCCTTCTGAGACAGTCCAAAACAATGCTCCCCAGCCACCCATCTACCTCTCATCTCTAGAATAAAATGACAATCTTCAAGTAGAGGTACCAGAAGGGGATGCAGGCTCATGGCTCAAGCCCACTCTTCTCACCTTTCAATCTCCTCAGTCCTGCATGTAACTGCTAACCCATTTCCAGTTCTGTTCCACTCTTCCATTACAAACTGTCAAGTGTTTTGACTTATCTGTTTGAATGGAGATAGAAAACTTGGGTAGGAACCCTCACTCCTGCTGTCCATGCCTTGAAGAAGGGCTGAGATAATAGGAATGAGATAAACCTGTGTCTCACTAGAATTTTCTATATGAAAAGAATGGGTAGAATTAGTGCTATTCTCTTATAAAACTAACACTGATTGAAAATACCTGAAGTGCTTCAAAATTTTTTCCGGTAAAGACAGCCACTCAACTGTATAAAAAAGGTGAGAAATTCGAGAGCAATTTTTTTAAAAGAGAGGGGTTTTTTCATTCACTTATTGAATTAATTGAGAATTTCACAAAAAAATCTATGAAGATTGAGTAATGATACTGATGTGGAAGATTAAACAAAGTCACTCTCAATAATGACAACATCTTTTTGAAAAGTTTGTCTCAATAATGACAAACATCTTTTTAATGCATGACAATTTTATCCACTCAAAATTTCAAAGCCCAGTTAAGGACTATGTAAAAGTCTCATTAGACCAAACGAGCCTGCTGCTGGTGTTTCAGACCAGCCTCTGCACTGTTTGCCATTGTCCTGCAAGGTTCTACATCAAATCTGTCAAGACAGTGTCTATTTTTATGCTGAGGTCCTGCATTTTTCTCCCTTCTCCTCTTGCCTGTACAGTTTGAGAACACATAGCGGGACATGTCAGGTGATTTTTGTCACACATCTCTGGTGTTTTCATGGAACAGGAAGGGAACTGACATATGGACCCTCTCCCCTCACTGGGAACAGTCGATGGTCCATGGAACTAAGTGTCAGGACACTGTGTTTTGCCCATAAAAGGTGGATATCTTAACTTGAAAATGTACAAGTCTAAAACGTGCATGTCCATTCATGTGAACTACCAAAGCTCCCTGATTTTTGTATCACTGAATAAAAAAGGGTAGATATAAACAAATGTTGGGTGCTGTTAGTGGAAAAATGCCTATTTTAGTCCTGGTACTGCCTGAGAGTTATTCAGCATATGGGAAATGTCACCTGGGTCCTTAAAACACTCAAGATAAACAGTGAGGTATGATTTTCTTGTTTGAAAGGGATCGGGAGGGAAGGAAATGTGTGCACCTTGTTTGTGACTCACTCACTAAAGCTCATATTGTTTTCCAGAGGACACAGTGTAATCTTGAATATCTCAATGCCAGCATTAAGATCAAGTGTCATTCCTGGTATTCAGAAATAGCATGTGATATTAGCAAACAAGTGGACAGAATTACTTAACTCACAGCTTCCTGAATCATATTCACTCCAGAGTCCTAGAGAAAGAAGATTTTGTCTGAGAAAACAGTCATGGAACTTCTCATTCCACTCTTTAGTCACAATGCAGACTTCACCATCTTCTGAAGAAATTTCAGTACAGGTATCATTCAGTCCTGATTCTACACAGTTTCAGTTTTTCAAAATTTACTGTTAATTAACATTCTTTAGATTAACATTCTGCAAATTAACATTCCTCCTTAACAAAAACTCCATGTGTTTGTATTACTTATACATCATGAGACATGCCAGCTCTTGCAATATAATATTTAGGGCAGATCATTAATAAACTAATCACTCCTTTCTTAAAAGTATGTTACAAGTTATCTGGTAAAAATGAAGCATCTTTCATGACCAAATCTGCACAAACTTGGAAAGACAAATAAATAAAATGAAAGTCAGAATACTGTTATACAAACAAACATTTATCTATAGTCAAAAGCCAAGAAAGTAGTATGAATGCATGTCTGTATAAATATCCACCTAGATTTAATTTAAAATATAGCATATAAAAATATAAACTCCAACAATTTAAAAGATTGAAACCTATTTCTTGGATTGTTGAATAATCCCCCCACTTTAAGATTAAACTTCCCTCCTATGATGCTTAACAAAGGTCAGTCCATGAGTGTTAAAGTTATTTTATTTCCATTTGAGCATAACCTATTGCATCTTTCATCCTAACCCTTCATTCCCATCTCAAGCTTCCTTTACTCCTTAGGTCTGATATGTCCTTATTTTCTCAAACAAATACCTTTGAACTGTGAGCTTCTCTTTCCAAAAAGTTTCCTGGGAGTAAAAATATTCTAAATCCATTTCAGTCATCAGTAGTATACGTTCCTGTAAATTCAAGTAAAATACTTATTTGCTGAGCAAACACACCAATGTTCCTTCAATATTTAGTGGTGTAAGAGAAACATACTCACATAAGTTTCAAACCTGAAACTGTTACTTAATATTTACATAATTCAGTATATTGTTTATAAACCAGTTGGGGTAGCTGTATAACTGGCTGAAATACAACTACATTCACTTCTATACTCTCAGTTGCACCTTATTTTAAACCTCAGCCTGTATAACGTAGCCCATCTGCCTTCAGTCAGGGGAATCAGGCAGGCACTGGACCAGCTAAGGATCAATGAGATATTTAAACAGCAGTGTTTATATTCTTGTCTGGACTGTGATGTGCTAATCTGACAGTGTAGTCAGTTGCTGGTGTGTGAGGAGCAGCTAACTAACAATACACTGCCTAATCACCACACGCAGCAGTGGGATGGCTGTGACTCTGCACACCTTCACCAACACTGGTGCTCTTTCTCTTCACGGTCCAGGGCACGTACAGCAGCACCTAGATAAAACAAGTAACAACAAAGAGTGTCTTCGGCACTCTGTAGATGCTTAAAGGGCCAAGATGAGGATAAAATTAACACTCTGTTGGCTGTGGCAGCATGTTTGGAGAAGCTCACAGTATAACATGAATCAAAAAGATCAGTGTGCTTCCAGCCTTTATCCTTCTACCTACAGTGCTATGTCCTGTTCACACTGTGTGGTTGGTGAGACTATGTGCAGTTGTTTCAGTGCATTGATGTTAACAAATTAAGTTATCTGGAGAAGCAACGAGAGAGGAAAAACTCTAAAACTGACTTTTAAAATCACATACAATGGAAAGGTAATTATTTTTCAGATATAGTATTTAGGAAGTTAGTGAAAGTGACTTTAAGCCATTGAGGACTCTAAGTACTCAATTAAAAGCAAACAAACAAACAAAAAACACCTCTCAAAAAGCTATCAAGCTGCATTTGCCAAATATTACTATTGGAAAATTAAAAATCAAGCTTGAAATGCCTGTGAAGTTTTTAGGTGTGCTGTTTTTGCTTTAAATAAGGTCCCAAGAGCTTAAAAGTTTTTAAAATATTTTAATTATTTACCTGATTCAGTTATTTAAAAACTTCATGTTACCTTAAAAGTAGATGAACACCAGAGTCTAAATAAAGAAAAAATTCTTACTGTTGTTAGAATAATGGAAAGATACAAGATACCACCTGTATTTTACCGTCAGTCAAAGAAAGCAATAATCAAGAAAAACAAAAAGATTTCTTATACAAAAGTAGTAGCTCTCCATTTTGATGACCAAGGTATGTGGGAAGAGAGAGCAGCTGCATGTTAGCTGCTGTCAGAACTTCAAGCAGCCAGCATACACTGCCATCCCATCACACACAGTTGCATCACCTGCATGAATTCCTGCATGAATCCCAGCACCTTCCAGGGGAATTGCCTTGAAACAGCGGTGAGCCAGCCCTGCAGCTGGTGACAGTGTAGCAGTGACTGCTGCATTAGGTACAGCAGTCAACTAGCAATACACTGCCTGCCAGACACAGAGTCCTTATGAGGGAGATGCCTCCTGAAATAATATGCCTGGAAACATTCCTTATTTTTTACCTAAATTCAGCATTATTCACCTGTTTTAAGGTTCATGTTTCATACGTGTATATATACAAGTTCAAACAATATATAGTGTCAAGAGAAAAATGTCACACGTAGGTGTCTGACTCAGGAAGACCAGAGTAAGAGCAACAGTATAAACCCTGCGTGGAGTTCCCAGGCTGCCCAAAAGGAACTGGATAGTGTTGCAAACAGTTTCTCGTCTCAGTTGCAGGAATACCGGTATAATATGTTACCTCCACTGGTTAATTTGTATCATATACACTTACTCCAGTCCCTTTCTCTGCAGGACATTTGCTTATGGCCGCTGTTGCAGCCGTTAGTCTAGATGAGCCCAGAATCAAAATCCGAGTAATCAATTTCATTTTGAAATTAGAATTATCATTGGTTACTCCGTAGTCCAACTTACCTGTAGGTTACAAGCCACAGCATACCTCTCTTTACAGCCACCTAATGGAGAACGAACAAAGGTTTCAGGACTGAAGCTTATGAGTTTAGTCTAGATGGAAGTAGAATTTTACCTCCAACATCCATTTTGATTGAAAGTCCTTTGAAGTCACTCTGGAAAGGAGGTACTGAGTTAGACACTTTGTATAAAAGCCAATTAATATTGTATTTGAAGCCTTCACTTTGTTTCTTCAGAATTGGTCTTAAATCACCCAAAATAAATCTTAACTCGAAACAAAACAAAACATGAAACATTTACTTCCTTGAGTGCTGCTGCTGTTAGCAGCCACAGAAAGTACTAGCTAATTGGGTTCTTCTTGTTCCAAAGCAAAAGGTGGCCACCTCTGAGTTTTCCGTGAGGCTTTTGAATGAAACAATTTGGAGTGCAGCTAGCAGCTGTGGACACATCAGGGACAACAGCCAGCTAACATGCACTGCCAGACTGTTACATTCTCTTCAGTTTTGGCCATTAGTTCCCCTTCACCACCAAACCCAAAATCTTGTCTCCCAGAGCTCAGTCATTGCCCACTTCAGCAACACAACTTTTCCCTAAGGGGTCACTTACACAAAATGCATATGTTGAAGCAACATACTCAGCATGCTAGAGACTACACTTCTATATTGTCATATCTAATGGCACACTGCTTATCTCCTATCTCAATGTTTTTCAGTATTGTCAGTCCCAAGAACACCTTCACTTCCCACTCCATCAGGTTGCATGTTACAGTCTTACCTGGTTTTGTGATTTATGTCAACTCTTGAGAAACAAGCTGCCTGTATTTTACCTGTTGATTACTGTTCAGCATGATTAATAAGTTTCCTACCTAGGTTTCTGCTGTACTTGTGAGTTCTTTGTTGCGTCCTTTATCATATACCACCCTCTAAATGTAAGTAACTGAGTTTACAGTGCCAGTGAAAAGAGAGCTCTATACAACCCCTTCAACCAGGTCAAGTAACTTTTGCTTTTAAAGAGTAAGCAGTCCCTCTAGGGCACCAGGAGAGAAGCCCAAAGGTGTTTTTTGTTTCCTCCCCTGAACAGATGCCAATTGACCATGACTTAGGGTTTTTTGACATTGCAGATGCTATACTTGAGAAAGTATCATAAGGATAAATAGAAAATAATAAAAATTACGTGTCATGGGATTTTTGTTCAAAATCACCTATTTTCCATAGTTTCCTTTCCTCCTTCCGTCCTCTCTCCCTCTGTCCCCCAGAAATGCACAGTGGAACTCTCAGTTCAGTGCGTACAGAGGAGTGCAAACATCTGTGCCTATCCTTACCTTAGCCGCTGTCCACGGGCTTTGCTTTCTGCTCCACTTCAGGTCTTTTCCAATCGTTCTTTTCGCCTCATGCTTGGAAAAAACCAGAGAGACACAACACTTAGCAACCACGCAGCTCAGTTTATTCACCCTAAATCAGCCTCCATCCAGCGTTGGTGCTGGCGAGGCTTCCCTGGGAGCCACGGCCCCGGGGACAGGGCAGAGACGCCGAGAAAGACCGGTCCTCTCCAAGGCACCGGCAGCCCCTGCACCCCCACGGGACATTTTACCAAAGCAATTTCTCATCCCTCCTGTCGTCCTCCGGGCGGGTTTTTCTAAATTTTCGCTCCGTCTCTGCCGGGGTGGCCGAAGTCGCTGCCGCCACCTCAGGAGAGGTACCCTGACCTGATGCAGGATCCCTCCCAGGGGGTCGGCTCCGGGCAGGTGCCCGGGCAAGCAGCCCACTCTCACGACAACCAGTGCGGAGGGAAACTTATAGCCCAGCCAGCCCTCGGGGCGCCGGTCCCCGTTGGGAGGCGGTGCCAGCTGCTCCACCGCCCACCGCACCGTTCCCTGGCGCCGCACGCCGTCCNTTCGGTAGTGGGGCTAGGGCAACTTCACAGAATCACAGCTTCACAGTATCACAGAACCAATTAGGCTGGAAAAGGTCCCTCAGATCGTCAAGTCCAGTCTATAACCTAACACCAGCATGTCACCTAGACTAGGGCACTAAGTGCCATAGCACCCAATCCGTTCTTAAACACCGCCAGGGGTGGTGACTCCACCACCTCCTTGGGCAGCCCATTCCAATGTCTTATCACCCTTTCTGTGAAGAAATTCCTTCTAATGTCCAACCTAAACCTAATGGCTTGAGGCTATTTCCTCGTGTCCTGACACTGGTTGCCTGGAAGGAGAGACTGGCCCTCATCTGGCCACAGCCTCCTTTCAGGCAGTTGTAGAGAGTGATAAGGTCTCCCCTGATCTTCATTTTCTCCAGGATAAACATCCCCAGCTCCCTCAGCTGCTCCTTACAGGACTTGTGCTCCAGGCCTTCACCACCTTTGCTGTCATTCTCTCTCAATCTCACATCAGCCGTTTCCCACTGCCACTTCACCTGCTGTGAGGAGCCGGGCACCACTGCACAGGGAGCGAGGTCTGGGAGGCAGTGCCATTCTGAGGCACCCAAGTCAGGCTGTTTGAAACTGAGGGCCGAATGCAGTGCCGTTTTGTCAGACGAGACTGAGCAAATGGCATCGCAGCCCTGTACACACTCTCCTCCAACGCAGGTCCCCAAACCCAAAAGCAAACAAAACCACTTTGCCACTTCACCACCATCTTACACTACCAAACTCCAAAAATAACCTGCTATCATTTGCTTTTACGTGGCAGGCAAAGGGAGAAATTGTAGGAGAAAGTGTGAAGAATCGCTTAATGCCAGCAGATGAGTTGTTTATGCATGTGTTTTATGGAGTTAACATACCAGAGGGGCAGTGCACATACTTAGGCACTCACTTCATCTGAGAAAACCTGAGCACAAGTTTGATAGGAGAAAGGTGAAATGCGGTTTTTTGAAAGATAGAGTTTAGTTAAATTGAAAGATAAAAAGAGAAAAGTTACTGGAACAGGGAACATGTCCTTTTTTCAATGTAAGTTCATAACCATTTTTTTCGGTCCTTGTCATGGTGTCAAAATTCGGAGTGACACCACCTAGGTTTTCAAGAGACAGATGCAGGCAGACACACAGCATGTAAAAGAGCACATTTTTCCTATTTCTAGGTTTTGGATGTTAGAAACAGCATTAAAAGTGTTCTTTTCTAAGACTAAGAAACAGAATACCACTTTTTGAAATATGCTGAAAGTATTCTTCACTTTCTCACTGTTTCTGAAAACCAGGAGAGATTTTTCTAAATTTTCCGTTGGAAAATAATTATTTGAATCATTAAAAAGAATTCTTCTGCAAAAAGTTTCTCATATAATTTCTTATTTCCTAACTAATTCTATTTTGCAGCTGCACACTTCACATCTGCAGAAAAAACACCGTGTAAACAAGATGACGGAGGACTATATTTTTATTGATGCATGTGTAATAAGCAATAATCAAATATCAGTTGATGGAGCTGTTTTGCCAAAACAAAGTAAAACTATTTCAAAAAACTGTCACCTTATTACCTCCCTCTGTGCTGGTAAGGACACAACTAAGCACACCCAACATACAAAGTGGCTGGGTCACTCAGCACCTTCTTAATGCTTTCTGTAAAACAAACAGCACACAAGGCACTGTTAGCATAGCTTCACAAAGGATTGCTTGCAATGCTTCAGTTGCTCGTTTAACTGAAGTGAGTTTTTTCTTACGAGACTTAACGTTGAACAAGCACGGCCAAATATATCACCCTGCCTAACAGCAGACGCTGGCATGCTGCAAAGCCAGCTTGCTTGAACACTCAATAAATCAGCGACACTCAAGTGAAGTGTATTGAACTGTTACCTATCAGACCAGTGTTTGAGGCACTTAACAAACCTTTTTCTCACACTGAAAAGTTTCTTTCAGATGAGAAAACCTGTGACCGTGCAGTTTGTTTGATAGTGGGAGGAATGAGGTTGCAGTTGAGAACTTTATGGCTGTAAACTGGAATAAAAGTCAGAAGTATTTCAAAGTCAACAAGGTTTTGTTCGAGTGAATTAGAATTAGGACTAATTAATGCTGAGCAATTCATTAAAGAGTAAATAATATGACCCACTGCAACTGGTGTTACAAGCAGTGATTCCTACCTGTGAACCTTCAACTCATGCACGCACACATGCACCATGAATGGATTATAATAAAAGACCTGAAGGTTTTTCTATAAAATTTCTACTGAACAGTGATTAGCAATGGGATATATGCCAAGATACTATGTTTGGTAGCAGCCTTAAGGTAAGTAGCTCCCTGGGTGAAGTCAGTGGAAAATAAAAATAAGCAGGAGTGACATGGGGAAGTCTGAACTTCATTGTGTTTGTTGAGGAGGACATGTTGGATTGTCAGGAAGGTATTATAACACCAGGGATATCCTTGATACATTCTTCTTCACTTGAAGCACATGATATTCTGGAAATTATGTGCTAGATAAGAGCTTTGTTGTCACTTTGAGATTGTAACTGAAATTTAAACAGAGATTTGTTTTAGAAAGGTTGTACACAGCTTCACTTCTATAATGAAGGTTGTATCACTTCTATAATGCTTCCAGCATCTCACTGATATGTCTACAAAGTGAAATGAAGTAATCTGGGTTAAGTGTCTTCGTTTCTTTCTCACCATGGATTCATTTTAGGCTCTTCATTATGGAACCTGTACAGCAAACTGCTCAGTTATTTCACTTAAGTACTAGAAACATGGCTAAAATTTGTTAGCTCACTGCAAAAATATTCCCAAACTGATATGTAAGAAACCATGTAGTTTGTCCTCACTGGCAGCAGATGGTGCTGATATGTTGTGCCTGGTACTTCTTTGAAAGCTGGTATTCAGGTTATCGATACCATGGTAACATTGCTTTTTCTCATCCATTATCCCAAAGGTCTTTTACTATAAAATTGCTGTCATCATCATGTGTCAGAATTTATCAAGATAAAATACAAGTTTGTAGTTTGAAGGTGAAGTTTGGACATCAGCAGCAATACTCACAACAATTAAGAACTGACTGAAAAAATACGTTTTAGGAAAAGTTGGATTCATCACATCCAGGCTGCTGGACAGGGACCACTAACAGTTTTAGGACCCAAGCATTTAATGGTATGAAGGTGAAGGTGTTCCTTTCCAAATGGTTGCTGACAAGACGTGGTGGTAACTTACACCAGGTCCTGGCAAGTAGGGAGATCTAAAGAGCTGGTCATAGAACATTGCCTTAAAAGCAATAGATGGTAGATTTTCTTCATGACAAAGAAAGAGAGATGTGAACAAAACTAGTCTTTAGGTAAATTTTTAGGAAACTTTTACTAAAATAAAGGCCTACTTTGAGAAACCTGGCTAGCTAAGGGGCACAGGGACTTAGATATCAAGGTCATATTGGATACTTATCCAGAGATGATGTAGTCACTGCCTGTGACACCCAGGATAACCAAGAAAGGTGTAACAAATTGTGTTAAGAAAAAGATTACCGTTTAACAGTGTGAAGAGTCTGATTAAGATTTACCACCAGTCTGAGTTTTGAAATAGATGGAAAAAATTGTTGAATATATAGAGGTGAAAATTTGTTTTGATTTTACAGTTGCAATCAAGAGAGATTTCTGGGAACCAAGGCCTTCAGCTCCCTGCCAGAGCAAAAAATTATGCCCCAGCTTTGTAAAGTGCTCACTGAGCAGAGATCCTGAGATATGGGAACATCTTAATTTTTCTTCCTGTATTTCTTCACTGTTCTCTCTAGATTTTCAGCCAGTATACCAGAAAGATCCCAATCTTGTTGCCTGCTCAGTGCTTAATTTCCTCTGAATGGGTTAGAGGAACAGCTCTCACAGCGGTACAGACAAAGCACTGGGCCTTTCTAAATGGCCGACAGTTGTAGTAGATGGTGGTTCTCACTTACTAAAGGGGGTTTTGACCCTCAAGTATTTCTACCTGCAACATAAAGCAAAGCAAGCAAGGGGAAGGAAGAATCAGGAAAGAAATGGGGACTCAATTCATGTGGCTGTTCTTATCACATCATTTCACACTGCAGTGAGCAGCTGATGTTTAGACTCCAGAATGAAATATTGTTGACCAGGTAACTGGAATATTCTGGCAATGAACTCAAAGCTTCCTTCTAGCTGTACAATGAACTCAAAGCTTCATTTTAGCTGTACAAAAGAGAGATAATTAAGACGACAAGAGGAGGAAATAGTTCCTGCTTCTTTGCTGGAGCTTACATTAAAACCAACAATTAACATCTCAGTCCAGTACTCTGCTCATTAGAAAACTCCCATTACATTTATATTTGCCTGCACAGTAAAAGTGGTTGTGAACCTGAGGGGAGTGAGCTCTAGAAATAACTATCCATTATTACTCTTCAGATGAACCCAAACACTCAAACATTAAGGAAAATTACATCTCCTATGCAAACAAGTGAGAAAACGAAGAAAAAAACATGCAACTGTTACTTGTGTGCTGTGTTCTGTCACAGCAAGAATGCATTATGTGCATAGACTGACATATAAAATATTGAATACTGTCTATATATAAATTTTTCTTACTTTTGCCCATTTATGCCACACTTTTAGCTTTGTATCTAAACCTCTTTTATTTCCAACACTAAATTTAGCAATTACAGCCCTGGTTGGAAAGCATATGAGAGCAGATCAAAGCTCTATTTCGCTCAGGGAACAATTTGTGTCACCTGTTGCTTTCTGGTTTTGTTGGTTTAAAAAGAGAGAGGTGGAAACAAAAAATGCCAAGAAAACCAGGGCACCAAGGGATAAGTGCATTTTGATAAATTATATTAATTTTCATGTAACACATAGCTGACTCCCAGGATTTTCAGTTTTAATGTGACCTTCGGCTTTCATAAAACAATAGTCTATTTCTTCATCAGCACACTACAGTAATTTCCTTGTTTTGCTTTTCCATGGACAGATCAAAAGCTGTCCTGCTAAGTCATCCATCCCAGGCCTTTCTGCTGAGTTTCACTCTTCAACATGTTCTCCCTTTTTTTGTGTACACTACTAATTCATTTCAGCACGCTGCTGCTACAGTCTAAGTCAAGGCTTCTAACATACTGGGATCCTGTACTGGCATTAGAGAGTGCATACAAGGTAAAACTACATTTTGTTTAGCTTTGGATAAACTCCAACTGAACAAAAGAACCTTTGGGTTCATTGCCAGCTGCCAACTGTGTGGCTAAATAATATTTCATCCTGGAATCCCAGGAGTCTGGATTAATAAACTGCCAAAATAGCACGCAGACATGGTTCTTTCCAAAGCTTCCCTAGGAGCTTCTATTGATAGCACAATACTTATTTCTACATTACTAGTACCAAAATTCTGTATGTTATTGTACAGTTAACTATTGCAAAAAGTAATTACTGCTCTCAATAATTATGAATTGCAACTATATCCAAGGCTTTAGGCACCTGCTGTAGGTGATTCCTCTCGTCTTGTCTGGGACACAGGGCAAGATTTCTAACATTTTTTCCTGGATAAGGGCAATTAACTATACAGCTTAAAAAGCACTGTCATCTCTCAATGCAAGCAAGTTTCACTCAAGTAATTGCTAACAGGTTCAGCTTCAACACCTGTGAATTCCTGAAATTCTGTTGTATCTCCATACGATTTGCCATGGAAATAAGTCCCTGGTTTCACTTCCAAAGGCTAATATTTAGGGAATTGTATCCAATTGTATTTTCAATATAGTTGAATGCACAATCTAAATTTTCAGTTAAAATAGTTTTTTAGGTTTGTTTTTCTGTTTCACTCTTTCAAAACTGATTCATTTACAATCATCACATCAAAATAGATCTTTACAATCTACAGATTTACAAAGATAATATCCCTCACTTCCCTATTGATATAAGGACTTCAGTAAAGCAGGCGTGCAGTTTTTAGATGACACAGATTAAGTCGTACTGTCAGTACTTACAAACTTAATGTCGAAGAAACCCAATTTGTACCTTACTCTGTAGGAGATGCTCATCTATTTAAACTCTTCCACTTTTTTACCCTCTAAAACCCTTCCTTGTTATTCAGGGTGTACATATAGGTCAAGTAATCCCTGTCAACCCACAATTTGTAGAATCCCTTCCCCTCACAAGAGATATAAGTCCATTCCAGCTCCTCTCAGAGACACTGTGAGTCTCTAGCCCTGCAAGGACCTTGGAACTGCTGGATTCCTGAACCCACTCAAAGACCCACTGAGACAAAGGAGACTGTGAATTTCACCTGGAGGTACAAATTTGATAGCAAAATTAAAAAGAGAGGAGCACACTATGAACATACACAAAAATGGAACTATACTAGAGACAATCAGACCAAACAATAATAAAACGGTATAACTTTTTTTCATACATATCTCTGTATCTGTTTTGTTAATAACACCTTTCACACAAAGAAGCCAGTGTGAGAGATTCAGCTACTGATTTTACCCTTATCTCTTCCTTTCCTGTTTGTTTTGTTGGTATCCACTTGCTCTGCACTGCACACCCCAGAATATCCTGAAGTATATGTTGCCCATTACTCCAATCATGTGAAGGCATATTTGATAGCTCTAATTAGACTTCTGAAGAATAGTGTATAGAAGTGTTGGGTGCCTACCTCTTATCACCTATGCAATCATCCCTAGGGCACCAACCAATTGCAAAGAAAATAATACAAAGGAATTTCCTAAGAGAAAAAAGACCTTATTTAGGACGATTAGAAAGCTGAGCAGTGGCGTGTCATGTGTTCAGTAGTGACTTTTTAGCACTCTTTACCTCTCACCTTGAAAAATGGTGCAAAATGTCCCAAGGCCAAAACCTGTTGGAAGTCAAACTGAAAACTTCACCTTTTTCTGCCTGAGATCCACCTGAGTTAGGGAATTACAAAGATACAAAGCTCTAGTGGCAGACAGAGAAAGCCCATTAGAGTATAATGGTAGGCATGATTATTCTGCTTTCAAGAGAAAACTCTTTGCAGCCAGTAAGTAAACTGAAAAGTAAACTTCTCAAACATTCAACATCAGCTGAAGGCTGGTCTTTCCATAAACCCAAGTAGATCAAGGGACCTGCCTGGGAAATTCAGTTTTTAGGAGTAAATGGCAGGATGGACATTGTCAGATTTCAATGGATGTGCTCAATAAAATAGCAGTTATGTCCCCACCAACCAGCGAGAAGGAAACAAAGGTTTTCCTAGGTGCTGTGGGGTTTGCAGAATGTATGTTCTACATCACAAACCCTCAGATCGTAAGTCCTCTTCATCATGTGACATTAAAGAAGAATGATTTCAGGTGGGATCCTGAACAACAGCAAGCCTTTGAACAAGTGAAACAGGAGATTATTCATGGAATAGTCCCTGGGCCAGTCAGGACAGGATAAGATGTGAAAAATGTGCTCTACACTGCAGCCAGGCAAAATGGTCCTTCCTGGAGTCCTGGTGAAATGTATCCAGGAGACTCAGGGATGGGCCCCAGAGTTCTTGAGTCAGGAATGCAAAGGATCTGAGGCTTTCTACACTCCAGCTGGAAAAGAGATCCTTGCAGCTTATGATGGGATTTGAGCTGCCTCAGAAGTGATTGGTACCAAAGCATAGCTTCTTCTGGCATCCTGACGGCCAGTGCTGGACTGGATGTTCAAAGGGAAAGTGCCTTCCACGCATCATGGCACTGATGCTACGTGGAATGAATGGATTGCTCTGACCACACAGCAAGCTCAAATTGGAAACCCCAATCACCCAGGGATCTCGAAAGTCATCACAAACTGGCTTGAAGGTGAAACTTTTCATCACCAGAGGAGGAAAGGGCTGCATATGCTGAGGAGGTCCTACACTACAATCAGCTGCCAGAAAATGAAATACGCTCTCTTCACTCATGGTTCCTGGTGTATTGTGGGGACAAATTGAAAGTGGAAAGGTGCTGTATGGAGTCCTACACTATCGAGGGACAAGGTGGATCCAGTCAGTTCACAAAGCTGAAAGCTGTCCAGCTGGCTTTAGATATCACTGAATGAGAGAAATGGCCAGTGCTTTACCTCTACACTGCCTTGCCGATGGTGGCAAATGCTGGACCAATGGAAAAAGACCAATTGGCAGTGCAAAGGGAAACCCATCTGGGCTGCAGAAGTGTGGCACCTCTGCCCAGGTGGAGAAGTTGGCTGTAAAGTACATCATGTGGATGCATAATCCCCAGGACTTGGGCTACTGAAGAATATCAAAACAATGGAGAGGTGGATTGAGCTGCCAAGGTTGAAGTGTCTCAGGTGGATATGGACTGGCGTGAATTATCTGGAAGGGTGAATTATTTCTGCCTCGATATACCCATGATGTCTCAGGCCACCAGGGAAGGCACATAACATCCAGATGGGCTTGTGATCGACAGGTGGACTTAACCATGGACATTCTCCCTGGTTATCCCAGACTGCAGCAGATTGGTTGCATCACACTACCACAAACCCACCCAGGGTTTGTGTTTACAGGGCTTTATGTGTTTACAGTGGAAACAACCAGTGGACAGCCCTTAGGGAAGACATTTTGGATTAGTCCTGCCTCAAGCAAAGGCAAATACATCCATGGGATTGTTTTTGCTCAAGGAAGTGGATGCACTTGGTGGGTAATGCAGAAGGACGGAAACATGATGTGTACCTCAAGGACGTGTGATTTTAGGGGAGAACAGTCTGTAATACTGAACTGTATAATATTGTTTGACACTGCCACTGTAATGCCATAACTACCGTGGGCAACAAGGACAGACTGCTCCAGATACACCAAGTGTGAGCTGATGAAGCTCACAACCAACCAACAGTACAGAAGCCCTCCTGTGTCTTAGGCTGGAAATGGTTTTGTGTATTCTATTCCTATCTGCTAGAGACGGGGCAGTTATCTTTTGTTAATTGGGCAGTTTTCTTTATCTCTTCCNGAGGATAAAACCCACAGTCATGGACTACATGAACTCAACATATATCTTGAAGGGACAGCCATTGACTACAGAAATAATACCTCTACAACTACATTTTTATCTCTATACCTATATAGATAGACATATGTATGTATGCATATACAGAAGTGTATGCCAGAGCCATGTGGGTGTGCCTAAGTTTTATCTGCCAGGAAGTAAGGGATTCTCACTTCCAAGAAGGAAAGGGCCATGGGGGCCACATTGCTCTCTGTCTGAGAAAGCTGCTTGACACCAGGTCTGCTCAGTTAGACTCTGTGAGCATTTTTTGTGTAATCACCCTCTTTTATACATTGCTGTTAGTATGTATTGTTGTTGTAACTTTTCATCCTCTTATCTCACTTTTGTTTCCTGTAAATTGTTATCTCAACCTATAGTTCTGCCTTCTCTCTCTCTCTCCCTCTCTGTCTCACTAGTGTGTGGGTGAGGGACTGGAGGACAGGGAGTGGTTGCATGAAGTTTAACTTCCAGCTGGATTTAAATCATAACCCTCACAGGCAATTGCAACAACAATTTACTGGGTCAAAAAGAGAATAGACTCAAAATCCAAGCTGACCTGTTTTAGCAAATGAGTTCTAATTGTAGCTGCATTATCTGCATAAGAAATCGGGTGATTTTACCAAAAATGAATGTTTTTATGTGTTTTACCAATACATGAAAAATCTTGAAGACTCTTACTGATTTATTTTTCATAGTATTTTATTTAAGATATAAAGTAAATATTGAACATAAATAGTCACTTGTTATCAGAGTTTGAACAGGTGCTAAGTGCAAGGCAGACTTTAAGACTGATTTTGCTGCAGCTATGAAATAGTTGTGCCAAAGCAGACTACAGCCTCTTTTGACCTCATTAGCTTTAGTTGTTTGTTGAGGCTGTGCAAAACGCAAAGCGCATAAAATGCAAAAAATGGCTGCTGACCAGAAGTCAATGTTTAGAAAAGATGAAGAGTGCTGCTGCTGTCATACAAAAAGGACTGAAAAATGCTTGCCTTTTCCTTGAAGTTAGACACAGGGGTATTTTTATTTAGAAAAATATTCAGGAAAACAAAGGAATAAATGCCAGTGAAATTCCATCTCTCTGCAATCACTGAAGGGCCAACAGGAGTAGTTTAGTACTGCTACTATCAGTGATAGCTATGTTAGAGTCTGGCTGAGCCACCTCAATGCCTGCCTGCCACCACACAGGATCTGTGGCAAACCGGCAGGAACATCAGTTGTATCTTTGTGATGGAATATGAATGGGAGTTGCATGAACCTGTGTGCTTCAAAAACAGTGACCAGAGCAATTAAATGACACCAAATGTTTGCCTGTGTTTACATACAACTTGCTAATGAACATCAAAGCAAGAACACTTCTATTACTGGCATGTGGAGAGCAGCTCAGACTTGTGAATGGGCAATATTTTCTCTTTATGATCCATTGAACAACCCTGACAAGCCCTGCAGGAAAATACCATGCTGACATTCAGTCTTGGATATTGTCTTTTGATTGAGGGATGAGCAAAATTGCTAGTAAAAAAAGACTTTCACAAATTCTAGCCATAACAAAAACCTTATGCCATTTCTAACTAACTCCATCCAGGTCTCTTCTGCCCTTTCCAGCCTTAAAATTACTGTCTTAATTAATCTGTGCCTACTTACTAAAAGTTAGCTGTCCTTCTAGAATGCAGTTTTAATAAAGTTGTCCTTTGAGGTCTGGTGTTTTCTTTCAAATAACACCTAAGGATTTTACCCACCAAAAAAAAAAATGTTCCCAGACAAAGTATATATGAACTATATACATACTGAGTTCCATACATGAACTCAGTAAACCCTTACCCTGGCACCCCCAAATTAAAAGGTATTTTTCTGTTTCACCTCAAAACGTTCCAGTTGTCTGCAATTCTGCACCGTCACACTTCCACAGCCACACATCCCACGGCTTGGCACCAGCAGGGAAGGGAAAGGTGGAGAATGGTTACTTAACTTGAGCAGCTAAAAAGCTCATGAAATGTTATTGCATCTACTTTATTTCTGCTGGCTTCTTGGCTAGCTCCCATCACCAATTGCATGGACAATGCACCACCAGAGATAGAAAATAACAGTGAGCATAAACCACAAACCAGCATGTTCTTCAGTTCATTACACCTGCACGTCCAGGGGCTCTGCACAGATCCCCTCCCAGACAATAAGCATAGAGCATAAAATATAAAAACACAAAATAAAGCAAAAATTGGTTGCGAGGCTTCCTAGAGGTAGACTTCCAGCTTCTCCAAGGTCAGTTTCTGATGAAACAAGCATGAAACATGGGCATCAAGAGACCAGGCTTTGTTCCCTGTGATCTCATCAGCTCCTGCCTGACAGGAGTCCTTCTAATTTACTGTTGTCAAAAACAGTAATTTGGCTGTTTTAATCTGTGCAAGAACTTTGCCCATTTTTTATGCAGCTGCTGTATGGAAGTGGATGGATAAGTATCAATTCAAAATACACTTTTATAGATTAAAGGAGATGTATATACTGTACTGCTAGCAATAGGTTTATAGCCTAACACCATGACCATGTTGCATATCAAACACTTTTTATCAGTGTGTATCTGTGTGTCTGATGATGCTCCTGTGAGTCTCACTGAGAAACATCTTGTTCTCATTAAACCAATTTTCAGCCTTTCTGATTAATAGGTCTTCAAATTAAATAGATTTAAAAGTACATTTATGATCATTTTCTACTACTTTTAGATTATGTCTCAAAATTAATCAAGGATTCTCTTACCATAGAAAACTACAAGTAAAAGTAATCAGTGGAAATGCCATAGCAGGTTCACTGAAAAAGTGGGTAAAAACATGTTTGTAATTCTGAAAAAACTTGAAGTAGCAGCAAGATCAACAGTAGTCACAATGCAACAGGGTGGTTATTTCATTGTTGCATCCTACGAGAAGCATCCTACAAGAAGTGTACACTTTTAGTGTGTCACTTCATTTCTGAGGAATTAATATTCCTATAAGCATTACATAATTGTATATATATGCTATCTTTTGTTATTAATTTATTCCCTGCTGAATTCAGTGCAGACAGGAAGGCTTTGTCTCTTTTAGCTGCTGTCAAACCGGAGCTTTCATGCAGGATTTTGGCCAAAGTGGCAAAGGTCTTCTGCAAAAATGTAAATGTCTCTGAAGTCATCCCAGGGCTGAGCCCATAGCATCCCAGAGAGGGCTTCAGCACCATTCCTGCTAGAAAAATGTCAGTGCTGCGGACATGAAGGACCTCAGATACTCAATGACCACTTTTGCAGTCTCCTAGCAGCCATACAACTACATGTTGTGCTGGCTCTCTCTCACAGCCACTCTCCTTCCAAATAATCTCTGCTTGCCAAAGCACAACAGTATGTGCAGGGTTTCAACTCCCCTAGGAAATCCACTGAGGCGATGACGTGCTGTCAGCTTAACCATCATACAGGCCTGTCACAGTTGTACTGCTGTTAATGTGCATGGAGCCATGCAAGGATACTGGAAAAGCTGAATGCTGAAAAGGCAATAACTTCACAGGGAGAAAATCTCTACCCTGGGTGGAGCGGTGTGTCACTCGTGTGACACAGAAATATAAAAAATACCAGGTACTGTTTCATAAGTGTTATTAGTGGCTTAGCTTTCAAACTAGTGGGTGAAATGAAATGTTTCTCAGTGAGACTCACAGGAGCATCATCAGACACACAGATACACACTGATAAAAAGTGTTTGATATGCAACATGGTCATGGTGTTAGACTACAAACATATTTCTAACGGCACACTATGTACAACTCCTTTAATCTGTTATTTTTTACATTTCTCTTTAGAGAAGTTAGGACCACTAACTAATGTTAAAAGTAGCATGTTTTGTTCTAAAACTTTCTATCTCTATTTTGTCAGAGATGCTTTCTGCTATCTCTGCTCTAATTAAAGTAAATATGCATACCTCATGCAAAATAAAGCTTACAGTAAGTCTGTACAAATAAAATGGCAATTTTAAGCACCATTTAATCATCATAATGAGTACAAATATACACATACAGTTGCACACATGAACGACACAAGTGCACTTTGTAAACATTGTGGGTGTAAAATTCCACGATGGAGCAGCTGCATCGTGTTTAACCACCTGGGACGATCACTCTGCTTTCACACTAGCCACTCCAGCCACTGTCCTGTCAGCTACACTTGTCTGCTCAGCTGACTAAAAACCTCAGAATAAAACCGGCCAGATCCTCGTTTAATTTCTACTTTCATTAGCAAGCTACTGATGGCAAGCTGCCGGGCCAGGAGCCACGGCGGCACGGCGTACGAAGCCTGCGGCGCAGGACCGTCGCTGAGGCACGGTGGCCTCTGCCGCGCTCGTCACGTCGCTTATCCGGCAGCGGGCGGGAAAGCGAGAATACCCCTTTCCCAAGAGAAAACGGGGAGCGTGCCAACGGGTGGGGTGCGCTGCCAGCCTCACGCTGCAGAGGCCCCGCTCCGCCCTGCAGGGACACAGGTGCCCGGAGCCGCGGGGGTCTCAGCGCGGCCCCCATCGGAAGCGGTGCCCGCCGGCGGCGGTGCGGAGAGT
>VXBC01003696.1:281560-294974 GCA_013399945.1 Ploceus nigricollis
CCCGTCGTCCGGGCACTTCGGGGACCACCCTCTCCCAAACAAAATCCGAGCCACCGAAACGTCTGTCTCTTCTCTGCCGCTTGCCCTCGGGCCACAAGGCTGTGGTGAAGTCGCCATGTGACCTCCAGACCACGGCCTCCTCGCTCTCGAGCGGCAGAGAGAGCAACACAGCAACGCCGTAGACCCACGAACGAGGACAGCTGAAGCCGCTGCAACGACTTTGCCATTACCAACGCAGGCGTCTCTCCAGCGCCTAGCAGTTCAACTCAGAACCTCGTAAGCTTTAACAGCTAACCTCACTGCCCGTAACACTTCCAGTGCAGGTCACCAGAAACAGCACAGGAGGACAGCAGGGGAGAGAGGCAGGAATGCTGGAGCTCACGATGCAATCTGGGTCTCAGTTACACTTTCATCCATGGACTATTTATGTGATTTTGAACAGCTGAATGCAGGGAAATTTTTTAAAAGAGTCCTGCACTCCAACCACCCATTTATAGCGTGCTAGAGATGTGGAAAGACCTAGAGAAAGAAAACCTCTTCTGGGTTAAGCACTGAGAAAGATGGCAGTGGGAAACAAGAGTATCAAGAAGCCAACTATACAGAAGCGAAGAGGGGAGGAGGTGGGAATTCTGCAACGTGAATGGCAGGAGCAGGAACTCCTCTCCAAGGTGAGGACAGAGACCAGGAGAACATGCTGCCTTTAAAAAAAAGAAAGAACACACTGCAGACCACACTTGGGATTACGGTGACAAAGATCCAGAGATATTGAATGGTCTCACGTCTGACAAATGCTTTGAGAAAAGTAACACAGAGTTGTTAACAGAAGTCTTTATTAAATAAATAGAGCAAAAGAGAAAGTTCATCCACCCAAAAGAGTACAGGCACAAACGCTACTCGTGTATACTGCAGAAGCAGAAAGCCAATGTAGCATCTGTGTTCTTTTTTTTTTTTTTTTTTTGTTTATTTTTTTTTAAGATAACTGTGCTTATCTGTACAGCACAGCGTGACATCCTTAATTAGTTTTACAGAAAACTGCTGCTAACACAGAAGATCGTGCAATTTCCCAGTTATTACAATATATCCCCTTAATTTATTTCAGTTATTTATTTAGAAGATTACAAAGCACAGCATGCTAGAGAAACACAAAGAATAACTCTGAATTTCAACACACCTATAAATGGAAAAAAACCTCTTATTCATCACAGTTGAAAAAAGAAGAAGTCAAACACAATTCACACTTTCCCTAAGATTTAACCATTTAAGACCAACAACTCATTTGCAAAATTCAAACCCAAAAGAAAGAGCAGCTTGCTAATTACTGAATTACTGAGATGTTTTTCTACTTTGTGTTTCCAAAGGATACAAATAAAACTTCTCAACCAAAACAACAAATAAAACATCTCAACCAAAACAAAACCGAGGAAATTTGTTTAGGGTACAGATTTAGTTTATATTCAATGAATATAACTTGCAGGTTTTGATTTCAGTATGGGAATACTGAAGGAAAAGTTGAGATCTTAAGGCCTAAGATCAAAGCTTCCTATTAAAATGCTTCCTTGCATAAATGGTGTTGTAAAAAACCCCCAAAAGTCACTTCCTGTCTCCTATGAAATCAGGACTACCACTACATTATCATAATGCATAAAAGAATAACAGATATAATCCCTGTTCCTTCAGAGCTGTTAGCAAACAGCTTTCCTCTTCCAGAACTGATGCAAGCTAACGTGCACAAGCTGGACAGCAATACCAGTTCCACTGTCATAATCTAAATGGATACGCTCCATATATTTTGCATTTTTATGCATTCAATTTCCTGAGTGCCCTTTCTGTACGTGATTAACCTCTGCTGTATAAAATCTTTATTTTTCAGATTAAACAAAAGTTGTCATCTACACTGTGCTTCTGTCTGTGAAGACAGTTCCTATTTGACTGCAACTGTTTAATCCTCCCCACAAATACATTCCTTATTCTTGAAAGCTAAGTTGGCAATCTAAAATTGCACTTCATAATTAGAAATACTATGGACAGGTGGAATGCGAGACCATCTGATTCATTAAGCTATTCAGTTAAGGATTACTCAGTATTAAAGAAACAAGAAACAAAAGGATCACACAGACATCCAGTCATTGTGAGCAAGTAGGGTAGGGGAGAACTGCCACTGGAAGTTTCCACTAGGAGGTTCTCTGGTATTTTCTTGAAGAAGGTCAATGTGAATTTTGATCAATAAGAGGAGAAAAAACACATTATCATCTCTTGAAGGGGTCCTGGAGAACTATGCAAAACTTAACATACAAAAAAGGGAGAGCAAAATATAGTACAGTTGCAGGAGTCACAAGGATCAGGGTAAACAGGGAGGAAAAAATGTGAGAAGAGCCACATCCTCTTTGGGAGGAGTGACGGTCAGTACACATCTCGCTGAACACTCATTCATAGCAGTCTGCTATCATCTTATAGATGCTTATAGAGCATCTTCTCAATGTAAATCATACAGAAAAATTAAGACTTCTCTAAGATGTCTTAGTTTAATACTGTAAATTAACAGTTCAAAAAAAAAAAAAAGTCACTTAGGAAACCCATGAGAAGCATTTGTCTTCTGTTTGCATACATGGAATTCTACTCAACTGAGATTCAAGACCGAATCTTCAATCATCAGTACACACTGTACTGATGGTACGATTAACATATTAAGTTTAAAAAGAGAAATGGCTCTGAACAATTCCTATTTTGAAAAAACTGCTTGCAGTTATCATTCATACAGTCAAGCCAATGGCACCAAATATACGGTAAAGGCTAAACATATCCAATGTTCATCTTTAAACTGATAAAAAGAAAGGCTGATCCTATGCAAAATCATGCAGTCTATCCCCATCATGGCTGGTATCAACCACACTAAGAATTTAAATACTTCCAATTAATGTTGGAGTGCGCATTTCCCCTGCAATTACTGAAGCTCTGATTTGTTACTGATTTCTGATTTCAGTTACCATTTTCTGTTTTTATCAGCTCTTTGATGATGTATAAGACCTTGTCGTCTAGAAAAGAAAAAAAAAACCACAATGTGTGAAAAAGAGTAAGCTTAAAAACTGATTCTCAAAATGCCAAAAATCGTTAAGTCTAGCTCTCAGCAACTTAAAATTTTAATGGTTTAGGCTATGCCAGAATCTAAAGCAAAACAAGTGATTACCATTTGGCAAGCAAAAGGACAAACAGTACATACACAGTACATCATCATAAAATTATTCTATGAACTGCTGATGACCATTTCAGTATTCCACAAAAGAGATAGGGAAAGTTGTGGGTTAACTCCAGATACATCAGCATACAGGAATACATACAGCATACATTTCTTTCCCACCTACAATACGCTCCTGAACATTCAGTATCCAAATTTTAAACTGTGCTCCGCTATCCCTTACTTTTGGGAACCAACATGCCATTGGTTAATCTAGATTTTGAGACAACTTGCATAACACTTATAAGTCATCCATGCCTAGGATTCTCCACGTATAATCTCGATTCTACTTTGAGATGCTTGCCTCACCATTACTAGCACTACCTTGAATGCTGTTACCAGGGATGTCTTTAAAACAACAGTTGTGCAGATCTTTGTACATCTGGGGTGAGCCACACAATATATGCAAGGTTAGTAACGACTTTCTGGATGCCTCTTAATGGAACTTTCATATCACACACGGTACTGTGTGAGGATGCAGTGTACTAATGATTGCTCAGTTTTGCTACAAGGTCCATTTAACAAAGAGTAATGCCAGCAATAAGTTACCTTCAAGTGACATTTTGGGATTTTCAAGCTTCTTCTTCAAAACAGACTCAATGAGAACTCTCAGCTGTTTGAAAATTACTGCTATCTTAACAGGAGCCTATAAAGAAAAGACAAACACTTCATCATCAGACATTTCACACCAAAATATAGATCAAAATATTACTCGACAGATAAACAAGAGTTTATAACAAGATTCCTGCAAACATGATGCACATATGAGATTTTTAATGGTAATGATAATCATGATGGATAGTATACTCATTAAATGACTGCACTTATATTATGCCTTAGCTTTAGGCACCAGTTGTTCACAGTATGAAAGCCTGAAGAACAGCAGTTGAGAAGGGTAACTTAGAATGCGTTCCGACACAACCAGCATAAGAGGATATTATTACTTTACCAATAAGCTGCCCAATTAATTGCCTTTTTACCCCCCAAGGTAACAAAGTTCAAATTACATTTACACCTGAAATAAAACATCTACGCATTTGCGTCTTGGGAGGTCTGCCAGGCCTTCTGACAAGGCAATCACAAGCCTTTTCTAAATCTCACTATGAATTTGGATACCTAAAACTGAACCCTCTCCCAAAAATATTTCATTTTATCCTTTCCTCCCTATTTCAATCTTTATTTCATTTATATGCTGCCTTTGGTACAACAAGGAGCTGCTACAGCAGAAGCACAAAATGCAAGGTATTTTGCTTAGCATCTCAGTAGAAAAGTAGAAATCCTGAAACACTCTGTAAGATGTGATTAGCCCAGCAACTGCACAACTGTAGCCATCCAGGGATCAGAAAAAAAATCTCTAACAAACCCGCAAGGGACCTGGTTGTTAAAATACCCTGCTCATGATAATCAGTAAATTAAATTAGATGACTACTTCCTTGAATCAACAGACTGCAAAAAATTGTTTTGTTGCTTACAGTTGTCTTTGAGAGTAGCACAAGGCCCAGAGCACAGAAGGAGCACAGAAAATTATGACCACATAGCTGCCTGCATAGCAAAATCCACCACTTGCCATTCACCAGAATTTACAGAGGATCTTTTCATGACAACTATACATGCAAAATATGTTAGGAAAGTGCTCTCTCAGTTTTCCAATTTCCAAGTAAAACTTATACATGCAGAAAAGAAAAAATCTAATCAAGAAAACCAAACACCCCAAACCCAAGTAAGCAGCTATTTTACAATTTGGACTTTTTTCTTCTTTCAAACAATTCTGTCTGCACTAGAGAACAGTATATACAGTAGTGTGCTAGAGATAAATATGTAGTTACAAGATTGTAAAATTATAAGAAAGGGTAATATAAAAACAGTACACTCCTCTGCTTTAAGTACAAGCGCTATAAAAAAAAGGTTTAGTCTGCATCCATTTTCAATACCTTTTCTGAAAGAACACGTTCTTCTTGAAGAAAGAGGGAATTGATTTGTTGCACACCATGTATGACAAGTCTATTCTTTTGAGTGTGATTTATTAAGATTTCATTACATGTATATAAAATTTCCCATCATTATCTTAAATTCTCTCCCCCTTTCTTCCCTCTTGTTTCCATCTCCCATATATGGTGGTCTGAATCAAGCTAATATACCAACTATGTAATATGAAAACTCATGGAATCACAAAAGGTAGTTCATTTATAACTCCAATGCACCTGAAAATGGATCCAACCATCAACTGTCAGGAGACGCTCGCGATGCTGGACTTCTATATCCCCACCAAAAAGCAAAATGGGAAACGGGGATATTAAAGTAGTTTCTCTCAAATACACCTTGGCATACCTCACCTACATATAAACAAACATGAACAATTAAAAACAGCAACAAAAAATCCCAAATCATAAAACATTCTATAACACTAAATTTGATTGCTACTTCTACAAGAAAGAAATACACTTCTTTCCTTTTTTAAGATGCAACCAAAACAAGTTATTGCAAACAATCAATAGCTATTTGTCTGCCTTACACAACATAAGTCACTCTAAGTAAGTGACAGGCTTATATGCTAGAAGTTAGCTAAAGCCACAGTTACCTTCTTAAAGCTCAAATAGAGACATAACATTAACCTAGTGGTGTTCATGGAAACAACACAAAAAGTAGTAATACTACTGAAGCGAAAGGCAGGCAAACCTCTTTCATTATACATTCTTCTTGGGAACTGTTTTATCAGTTTATCTATATCCACATATGCACATGCATAAATAAATGTGGTACACACAGACACACACACTGCTTGAAGTATGGGGCTCAGCATGTGCTGCTTCTGGCTTTGGAACATCTCTAATAAAGATAGAATGGGGCGGAATGAGCTGTAGTGGGAAGAATGGACATAAAAAGAGTGCATCTTCATACAAAAAGTGCAGGCTTAGTTTGCCCCACTCTTCATGGAATAACTTACCTACCTTAGCTACTGTCTTGTCATCTATGATGTTCTTGGGCTTCAGGAAATATTTTCAGCTCTCAAAAAATACTATCACTTTATATGTGTTAAAAAGTCTACTTCCTGCTTCTCCACAGTAAATTTGGCCATTAAACAACTGTCAAACTTTTGTTGTACCAGAAGTATAACTAAATACAAATACTTCAATTTAGCAAATAGCTGACAAGATTTTCAATTGAAGGGGAAAGGAGTTAAAAAAAATGCAACTCACTTAGGGAGTTTAGCTGTTCATTACAGAATTGGCTCTTGTATTTTATTACTGGTGTATGTCACTACCAAGTTTCAAAACCTCAGCACAGTAACAAAGCAGACTTTGAAAAGTTACTATATTACTGCGTAAAGTGTTATTAAAATCAACAAGACTGGATTTTAAAAAATCAATGATACTATTAAGTTAAATGATACACAGAAAATGCCTTCCATTTATAGCTACCAGCTTCACCATGAACAGATTTGTTCATGATCTTCAGCTTCACCTTCTTTTTCTTCAGCACTCAGTTGACTCACTTTTATGGACTTTAGCATCATTAGCTAATAAGACCCTTTAACATAAAACAATTAGATATTTAATAACATACACTAGTTTGAAGTCTACTAAAGGAAGAACTCCACCTTTACACAAACTACTAGCTACATTCACTATCTTCAACTTACCTTCTCCTGGTAAAGCAGCCATCCGTATGTCTGCAAGTCTCGATTTATGGAGGAGGGATGAACTTGAGCTTTACCCTGAGCAGTTTCTACTGTGCAAGCCAGCTTCTCTGTAATATCCACAGACTTTGTATATAGTATTTTTCCTATGTTGTCATACAGCCCTGCAGTCAACACAGCTTTAAGAAGAGCTATTTCACTGAGAGACAGAGACTGTGTGGCTCCATTTCCATCCCATCCACATTGTGTTGAAGGTGCTGTAAACCCTGCTGCTCTGACCACCCTTATGAGTTCTTGCTTCATATCCTGAAATTAGGATGGTATTAGTAAAGTTTTGAATTTAAAAAGTTACATACTCCAACAGCAGGAAATGACACTTCATCTGAATTATTCATGCTCTCCAGGGGCAAGTCCCTTATTAGAATAATCACTTGTATTTTCTGCAGCCACACTGGAATCCTAGCTATTTCTATGATAAAACCATTATTTATAATGTTTTTCCAATCTGATATCTGGAATATAGGATTAAACATATGAAAATATATATTCTGCAAATACTAAATCTCTACCTGCAGTTAAAATGGGAAGATACATTTGCATCAAAGATCCAGTTCTGCTTAGAAGTACTCAGTCACCCAAACTTAAAAGGAAAGATCAATTAAAACATTTTCTCACCAAAAATAAGAGGCGATTCATGTACGTTTGTGGCTCATCTTTCAAATTAACTGTTAATAGATATGTTATTTGATATCAAGAATATAAACACTTTAATTCATGAAGTTTTGATTCTCTGATAAAAGTAAGGCCTAGCTTCTCCAATGGCAGTGACTACAAAGCTGTTTACCAAAGGGTGCATATCCAAAACTCAAATACAGACACAGCTACCTTGATTGAGAGTGTGCATTTCATCAGTCCCAAAATTCCACTTGCTTTTATCTTGTCTAAATAGTAACTGTGATATATCATCTCTTTAAAAGGGAACTACATTTCCAGAGGGAAATTTTAACAAATAACTTATGAGTACAGAGCATAATGATAAGTCTTACCTCCAGAGTTAACAGTGAAGTCCTATTAAGGAAATTCCTCCTGCAATAAGTCATTTCAGCACGATACCCCCCTTCCTCTCGGGCCCTTTTCCACCTAAGGAAAAAAATAGTGTCTTATACAGCAGGAAACCCATTAAGACTATAACAGCAGAAGAGGCACTAAGTTAAAAAAGAAAAATGTGTTTTGGCAAGCATTCTCCACTCTGAAGTAAGTTGTATTAATGAAGATGAATTCTGCTGGTCTAAGGACACTCCAAAGAACATGCCTGTAACGTAGATTTGACAGATACTAACAAAAATACAAGGTGATTTACTCTCAATCCCCACACATTTCTGCCTTGACAGTCAAAACAAAATTCAGACTCAGTGGTAATACCCTAAAGAGGAAAAAACCTGTATGTCATTTTATACATTTGTGTTTTATCAAATACAAAATATTCTGGTCAAAATACCACAAACAGCAAACAAAATACTTGGAACACTAGGATAAACTGACACAGTAAACCTCTGTATGTGTGCAGGCATAGTTAAAAGGTGTTGAAGAACAAAGCACTAAGTAAACTATCCATTTGTGTTACAGTACTTGGCAATCTATTGTTACTCTGATCAGAAAAAACTTGAAATGAAAGCAGTTCAAGAGATATTAAGGATTCTTTACATAACTGCATTATGTGTTATCTGCTACTAGTTATGAGCATAGAAGAATCATCACTTACCCCAGATAAGCGTTGTAGATTGTTATATGGTCTGAAACTGCCATAGCTAGAGATGATTTTGCAAGATCTGCTTCATCTTTTCGACCAATAGGTGTAGTAAATGGGGATTTTTCTGTCATAACAGCAGCCAAAGTTGCCTGCAATTTTTCAGTACACATCACTCAGAAGTATTTTGTTATAAGCTTACAGGTTTATAAAACAAATAGCCTGAAATTTTCTTTTATCATTATCTTAGAATGATAGGCTTGGGTTGCAAAGGACTTAAAGATCATCTAGTTTCAAGCCCCTGCTTGAGGCAGTGACACCTTCCACTAAACCAGATTGTTCAAAGCCCCACCCAACCTGGCCTTGAACACTTCTAGCAATGGGACATCCACAACATTTCTGGGCAGCCTGTGCCAGTGTCTCACCACCCTCACAGTAAAGAATTTCTTCCTAATATCAAATCAAACCAAATGCACTTTCAGTTCAAACCCACTCCCTCTTGTCCTGTTCCTGTATGCCCCTTTAAGAAGTTCCTCTTCAATGCCCTTCAGATACTGAAAAGCTGCAATTAGGTCATGCTGAAGCTTTTTCTCCATGCTGAACAACTCCACTTCTCTCAGCCTCCTCAAAGAAGAGGTACTCTAATTCTCTCTGATCATCTTTGTGATAAACTCTGGACTCACTTCAGCAGGTCCACATCCTTCTTGTGTTGGGGCTACCAGAGCTGGATCCAGCACTACAGGTGGAATCTCATGAAAGCACAGCTGAGGGGCAGAATCCCCTCCCTCCCCTGCTGCCCACACTGCTCTGGATGCAGCCCAGGACACATTTAGCTCTCTGGGCTGTGAGTGCTCATGGCTGAGTCATGTCCAGCCTCTCATCCACCAGCACCCCCAAGTCCTTCTCCCCAGGGCTGCTCTGGATCTGTTCATCCCCAGCACGTGCTGATATCTAGGGTTGTCCTGACCCTGGTGCAGCACCAGCACTTGGCTCCACATCTGCCCACTTCTCCAGGTCCCTTTGGATGACATCTCATCCTTCAGATGTGTCAACAGCACCACTCAGCTTGGGGTCATCTGCAAATTTGCTGAGGGGGCACTCGATCCCTTCACCTTATGTCACTGATGAAGATATTAAATAACTGTGGTCCCAACACAGACCCCCGAGGGCACCACTTGTCACTTATGTCCATCAGGACACTGAGCCCTTGACCATGAGCCTCTGGATGGGGCTGTACAACCACTTTCTTATCCATCTAATAGCTCACCCTCTGAATCCATCTCTCTCCAGTTTAGATGGGGGACAATGGTAAAGGCTTTGCAGAAGTACAGATAAACAAGTATGTAGCCTTTCCCTTGTTTACTGATGTGGTCTCTCCAGAACAGAAGGCCACCGGGTTGGTCACGCAGGACTTGCCCTTGGTTAAGCTCATGTTGGTTTCTTGAATCACCTTCCTGTCCTCCAAGGGCCACACCATATTTCTAGGAGGATCTGTTCCATGATCTTCCCAGGTACAGAATTGAAGCTGACAGTTTAGTAGCTCCCAAGGCCCCTCTTTTCTACTTTTTTAAAAGAAGATGGGTACAATGTTTCCCCTTTCCCAGTCNCTCTCTCCAGTTTAGATGGGGGACAATGGTAAAGGCTTTGCAGAAGTACAGATAAACAAGTATGTAGCCTTTCCCTTGTTTACTGATGTGGTCTCTCCAGAACAGAAGGCCACCGGGTTGGTCACGCAGGACTTGCCCTTGGTTAAGCTCATGTTGGTTTCTTGAATCACCTTCCTGTCCTCCAAGGGCCACACCATATTTCTAGGAGGATCTGTTCCATGATCTTCCCAGGTACAGAATTGAAGCTGACAGTTTAGTAGCTCCCAAGGCCCCTCTTTTCTACTTTTTTAAAAGAAGATGGGTACAATGTTTCCCCTTTCCCAGTCACCTGGGACTTCACTTGACTGCCATAAAAGTAGTTGCCATTGATGACTGAGGCAAAAAACCTGGAGAACAAGCCTGATTATCCACTGTGGAGAGTACCTAGGAGTTTAGAATCATAGAACCACTTTGAGTTGGAAAAGACCTTAAAGATCATTGAGTCCAACCATAAAGAACACTTATATTATTCCCCATGATGTCTGGGTGCCCTCACCCTAAAGTAAACATTTTAACTTGCACCACCTTTTCAAAATACCACATTACAAGAAATCAGATTAATTGCAAAGATTTAACAATTTCTATACTTTTAATTTTTTTTTTTTACTCACCACAGGATCCAAGCAGCCAAATATAGCACCAAATATAAGCATTTTGCCAATCTTTACATTAANAAAAGTAGTTGCCATTGATGACTGAGGCAAAAAACCTGGAGAACAAGCCTGATTATCCACTGTGGAGAGTACCTAGGAGTTTAGAATCATAGAACCACTTTGAGTTGGAAAAGACCTTAAAGATCATTGAGTCCAACCATAAAGAACACTTATATTATTCCCCATGATGTCTGGGTGCCCTCACCCTAAAGTAAACATTTTAACTTGCACCACCTTTTCAAAATACCACATTACAAGAAATCAGATTAATTGCAAAGATTTAACAATTTCTATACTTTTAATTTTTTTTTTTTACTCACCACAGGATCCAAGCAGCCAAATATAGCACCAAATATAAGCATTTTGCCAATCTTTACATTAACAGGAAGGGCTGCAAGGTGCTGGCCCAATGGAGTCAGCTTGGGCTCATTTAACTGACAAGCGCCAATCTTCCTCAAAAGATTCATTGCATTACCAATGACTTGCTGCTGTGGTGGATCTAACGCTCTGGAAAGAAAGTCTTCAGGAGAGCCAAGACTGCATTTCTGTGAAGCAAAGGGACATACATCTCAATATAAAATTTTTTTATAAAAAAGTTCTCTAACAGCTACACAGAAAACTGGAAAGCTGATCTTGCATCAAAAGCTCATATTCCCTCCCCACCAAACAAGCATCTTGCTTCCTGGAAGGCTGGCATGCCTCACATTAGGTTAACAAAACTTCATTGTTTGGAACAGCTTCATATGGCTTGACCACTGTTCAGAGAAGGGTGTTACCAGTGATCACTGATGAGCAGGGGACTATCAATCCTGATGGGCTGCAGTTCAACCCAGCATTAATTTGCCAGGTTGCTAGTCTTCCCATGCACATCCTATTCACTTAAGACATGGTGAGAGGCAATGGAATTCCTCCCTTAAACAGAAATCAATTAGAAGGCTATTAACAGAGTTTAAAATTGTCACTCTGAGGCAAACTGGAATCATATAGTACACTATTCTCTGAACAGCATGCTCATATTTTACAGCAATCAAGTGCTGAGTTACTCCCTGACCTGTATGAGAAGCCCCACTAAGTAACTGCATTGGATCAGGTCTGTAGTAACAATCCTTTCCAGCTATTAGGGTCAATAATTCCAAAACAGGCAATAGTATGAAGGCATAATTCCTCCAGAGGCATGCATAGTATTTTTAGCTAACAAGGTGAATTGGGCTTGTGTTGCCAGGTTTAGGTAGTAGGGGCTGCATGGGTGAGTTAGGTGAGAAGCTGAGAGCAGCTTTCCCTACATCTAGCCAATGCCAGGTAGCTCCAGGGCAGATCCACTGGCCAAAGCTGAGCCAATCAGTGATGGTGATCATGCCTCCAGGACAAGTTACCGCACAGAAACAAATTGCAGCCAGAGAAATGAGGAGTGAGAACACTCTGAAGACATCAAAATCAGTGAACAAAGTAGGGGAGGAGGTTCTCCAGCTGCTGCAGCCCATGGTGAGGAAGGCTGTCCCCCTGCAGTTCATGGAGGTCTGTGGTGGAGCCCACACTCAAGCAGGTGGATGCCTGAAGGAGGCTGTGACCCTGTGGAAAGCTCACAGTGGAGCAGTCTCCTGGCAGGACCTGTTGTACCATGATGAGAGGAGCCCACACTGCAGCAGGTTACCTGGCAGAACTTACGACCCTGAGGGGGATTCATGCTGGAGCAGTTCATGAAAAACTGTGACCTGTGGGTAGGATTCACACTGCAGAAGCTTGTAAAGGACTGTATCTAGTGGAAGGGACCCCACGATGGAGCAGAGTAAGCAGCCCTCCCTTTCTTTGAGGGGGAAGCAGCAGCAGCAATCTATGATAAACTGACTAAAACTGCCATTCCCCATCTCCCTGTGCTGATGGAGGATAGGAGGTAGGGAATTGGGAAATAAAGTTAAGCCCAGGAAAGAGGAAGGGGTGGTTTTTACTTCTCGTTAACCTACTCAATTGGTTATAAATTCAATTGATTTCCACAAATCAAGTCTGTTTTGCCTGGGACAGTAACTGGTGAGTCATCTCTTTGTGTCCTTATCTGTAGCTATGAGCCTTTTGTTGTATTTTCTCTCCCATCCACCTGAGGTGGAGAGTAATAGAGGAGCTTTGGAGCCACCCAGCGTCCAGCCATGGTCAACCCACTACCCAAGGTTAGCAATTCTAAAACGAAAAACATACCATAATATGAAGGCATAATTCCTCCAAAGGCACACGCAGTATTTCTGGAACAGAATATTCCATGAAGCTTTCAAACCTGCAACATCACAAAACAACAAACACATATATATTCAACTAAATCTTTGAATTAAACTCGTAAATCTGGTTTTTACATAGTCATTCTTTGCAGTTTTTCTCTTGAGGGGCAGGGAAGGGAGTAGCATGGTAAGCCATTCATACTTTGAATTAAGGTATGTGCTGTGGCTTGGAAAACAAGTTTTAGTCAGAGAGAGAGAAAGGCAGGAAACCCCAATTTGCAAAACAAGTCTG
>VXBC01003696.1:294990-307147 GCA_013399945.1 Ploceus nigricollis
AAGTCTGTAAAATGCTTTCAAACTGAAAAGTCTTTTACGGGCTAAAAGGCACACTTCATTGGTTATATCAAAAAACTTTAACCTTAATTCTTTCTCAGCTGAAAGTCACTTTAGGTTTTCACAGAAGCAGGAAAAAGGTTTTCCCACTGCAGTAACACAAACTAATTCTGCAGTGTCCCCATCTCATCCACAGAGATTACCTCCTCAGAAGCCTACAGATTCATCTGATAAAAAATTCAAAGTTTAGGAGGTAAGGTTTGCACACGTTTGATGTAAGCCGATCAGGTGTTGTAAAAAATTGATGTTCTACAATTTTCTGTGCTGCACTTTTCCTTTAATTATGAATATTTTTAAAAAAACACATCACAGAAATATTAAGAATAAAATTAATTTTTTTAAAAAGTGTGAAAGACTACTCTAACACTTTACACACATGATATTCAAATTCCTGTTTTGGTTGAGTTTTTTCCAGCTTTATCTTTCTGGTTTGCAGTAAATAAAGTGAATTTCAACAAGAATTCTTGGTCTTGCACAGAAGAAAAAGATGGTGTCTATGTGATTTACAGAAGTCTGCTATGTTTACAATACCTGTCTCTTGTGTACATTCGGAAGCAGAACCCATCCCTAACACGCCCAGCTCTTCCTTGCCGCTGCAGAGCACTAGCTTTACTAACAAAGGTCTCTTCCAGGGAACTCATCTGACTGCTTTCATGATACCTTAAACATTATAAAGCAGATTCAGATTTCAGAAATAAAATTTTCATGTACATATAACCTGAACAATAGCATATTGACAATACATCTAATGAGAAATTTTTGAAAATACAGTTTTGAAAACCAAGTGTATCTGGGAGGAACTGTATATTATAATACCTTGAATACAAGTCACTAGTGAAAGTATAAAAACTGGAAAATGAAAGCTTTTTAATTTCATCTCCTTGGCAATTCAGAATAATTCTAACACATTGTGTAGGGATTTTCACATTTAAAGTGAAGAAAAAAAAACTTTCAAAAACTGAGATAGCATAAAAACCACTTTCTTCATTTTTAAAACAGTACTTAATAATAACTATACATGCATTATATCCATCATCTATAAACTTCCCTTGTTCTTCTCATCATTTGAAACTCCAAACATACATCCCAGACCTGTACCCAAAACTGCAAGCTTTTAAACGAGCTCAGCACATTTCTGCACCCAGAACTCTAATTAATAAAGATAATTACAAAAAGTATTACTCTAAGTTAATAAGGATACTACAAAATCCTTGCAGCTCTATCCTCCAAATATTTACAGTAACCACAGTGTGACTGATGAAAATCAAACTCTCACCGATTTTCTTTTGTTCTCCCAGTATCAATTACAAAGACAACATCTGGTATTGTGATACCCGTCTCTGCTATATTGGTTGCCAAAACAATCTGGAAAGAGTAAGATAACATAAACAGAAGAACTGGAATGTGTAACAGGTTTCAACCTTTAAATCAGTATTATGGAGTAAGTCTGGTTAAATTGACCTAGAAAGTGGTCTAGTTTTTCCCCAAAGAGAGAAATTAAAAGTTAAGAAATAATTTCACATTCACATTTTGTTTTATAACCCATCAAAATTAGTGGTTAGTATCTGCCAAAACTGATCAACATTTAATTACATAGTTTGGCAGTAAATAAAATAGTATTTTTCCAAGATAAAAGCCACAGTTATTGATTAACAATAGTTAAAATACAGGTAAGTAATAATTAAGGAAGTTCACAAAAAATTTTAGGTTTAAGAATTTGTCCAATACTGTCAAGATTTTCACAGCATATTATTTTCTACCCACTACAGACTACCAAATTAGAATTGTTTATTTGCAGAGAGGAAATTCTAGGAACACCTAATTGTTGTGTAATTCTGTATGATAACAATTCAGAGTTGCACCCACAGAAAATTTCTTCTCACTTGTGAACTTTGTAAATATTACCTTTCTAATACCCAGAGGAGGTATTGTAAATGCAGCTGCTTGATCTTGAGTTGAAAGAACAGAATGCAAAGCTATCAATCTGTGCCTAGAACAAGAAATTATAATAATAAATATCAAACAACATGAAGTAAAAAAATAAAGCCAGTATAATGACAATATTTGGAGAAGAATAGAAAATTGAAAGAGTAAAACTTTGTATGATTAGGTATGAAAGTCTGCTTCATTGTTTTATTACAATAGCTAGAAAAAATTACCTAATTAGTTCATAGGGATGTTCTCCCATTCAGTAAAAATGCAGGAAAAATAGTAATACTACAGAACTGCTGGTTACTTTACAATAATGGCCTAGCAATAAAGGGAGCTAGGTGTCTGTAAACCCAAGTTCTTTAAATTGTGCTTCCAAGAAAAGGACCATTACAAATATGTGCAACTTTGAGTAATAGAGGCCTTCAGAAATGAGACAGCCACAGAGACTGGTATTTTCCTTCTCTTCCAGACCTTTACATCTCAGTCCACCAACAAATATCTAGTATTTGACTGCAATTGTTCCTTTTATGCAGTTGTGTTGCTAACTTTTAGTTACCCAAAAAAAACTTTTGAAATTATCTGTCACTACAACCCTAGGCCATTTCTCTTGGTAGATCCAGATGCTCTGGAGCTCTTCTCAGGAAGTAGTCACTTCCATGTAAACAGTAAGCCACAGAAATCTGTATCCCAGGTATGGCAGCTTCCATACCCTAAGAAGCGGAAAAGAAGTAGTCAAGTGCTTTTGATTACATAAATTTGTTGAAGAATAAAATAGAAAGTAATAAAAGAAAATGTATCATACCATTCCTAAGTATCTGTCATTTTTGCTTGTATAACTTTTAGACTATAACAGTAAAAGTACATTTGTATTGTAGCAAAAGTACATTTCCATTGCAGTAAAAGTACGTCTGTAGCACAATTAGCTCAGAGGTGTAACTCTCACTTGCCTTTTACAAGAATAGCAAAACTTAATGAATATGTTTGTTGGGTTGTAAATTAGGGTATTAACTTCATAAAAAATATCTGCATTACCTGTCATGCAAGTTAAATCTTCTGTCAGTTGAAATGAGATCATACAGCTGTTGGATATGAGCAAGACCTGGTAAAAATATCAGCACAGCACCTTCAATATTCTTGAACTGGGGACTTCTATCTGCAAAATAATTGCACAAGCATATAGCTAAAACAAACACGCATTACAAACAGTTTCACATAACAACAGGAACGACTGCTAGGCCCTGTGGTTAATGCTTCTTAGGATCTTTCCTATAAGAATGAAGTCAAGTACTTCATTATTAGTAGAAAGCAGTGGAAAACAGGTCCAAAGGAAACCCCAAGTACACAAACTTCTTAAGAAGTGGACTAGAAGTACCTAAGTATGCAAGCAACTCCAAAATAAGTTCAAGGTTGATCTTGTAAGGGTTCATATATAAGATAGCCTGCTGTGTACGATTGCTGTACTTTGCACAGTAAGGAGCCAAATCGATACCAGATCCAGACTGGATTGGGACATACTCCTAAAAGAGAAGAGTAAGCAGAAAATAAACAAATCACATTCTTAGTATTTTAGAAGAATGTAAGAGAGCAGAAGGTGAATTTGCCATTCACTTGAAACAAAGATTGGGATAAGAGAAATTTAACTAACTTCCCACCAAAACCTGTGTGAGTTAGATTAAATCACAACCACCTACATAATGCATAGAAGTATCTACAACCATTAAATGACATCCCAGATTTAAAAAAAAAGTAAAAATTAAAGTCTGTCCAAGAGGTAAACAGTCCCCAGGTCCATATCTGGCATTCAACTGGTATCACTTGAAACTGGGATAACAAGATGTATACTCTTCTTTCAATACTCCTATTTTGGGGTGTAAGAAACTAGTTTCACCTTCTCCCTCTCCCTCACTTCACCCTTCTCAACTAATGCTTGCAACGAAAATTAAGAATGAACTAGGTGGCAACTCCTGCAGTGTTTTGGAACAGGAAAAAAGAAGAGTTAGCAGGAGAGACATACATTTGATTTTTTTCTAGACATCTTACATACATAGCATAGTTTCTAAATTAAGTGGCACTATTGTAAACTACTTCATTGTTACTCAATACACTTAAGGAAGCTTGACACCACATATCCTTCAGTACTGAAGGAAAACTATCAGCAGAGCACACCATACTACTTTTCAACATATGTGTTCGATCGTAGTGTTCGATCTTAGAAAGCTAAATTTTCAGAAGTTTTGCAAAGCAACTCGGAGCAGACAGCTTTCTTCCCAAAATACGTAGTCTAGATTAACAGTCTAAGCCGCCAAAGTCAGATGACACTGATAGAATTTCCCCTTCAAGAGTTTTGATCCAAAAGCACATACAGCTGTCACTGCAGAGTACCCCAAGATTTATCATAACCTGTTAAACTAATGAGGTCTATACAACAATCTCAGGTAAATAATCTCATTTGGCATGCCAAGTTGGAGGATCTTAGGAGATTTTAGCTAAGGATAAGGCCTTGTCTCTTCTGTTGTTAGGTTCACTATGTAGGAGAATTCTTTGGGGGAAAAAAAAAAGAAACGGTTTCCCTGCTGCTGCTTATAAATCCAGAGCTGGTAATCTACAAGAGACCTCATTTGCTGAAATACAGCAAAATCAAGACAGCTATATAGCAGTTGGAGCAACAATCAAAAGGGTGAAGCATTCATAAATATTAGTAGGAGTGCCATTGTGTCTGTTTTTTATAAACTGAATATCAAATATTCATTTGATATTCTACAATCCAACCACAATAAATTCAACCACAATAAATTAAAAGGAACCAAAATGATTAAATAATAAAAACCCCAAAAGGTTCCAAGACAAAACTAAAAATGCCTGTTTCACCTGGTGCTTTGTAGTGCTTCCTCCTTTACCCGTAACATTTATTGTTACTTCCTCCTCCTCCTCCAAGAACTTTTGACAGTATTCTGAGTCCTTCTCCAGAACATAGCCAGTTGCTTCAATTACATCTTCAACATGGAAAATCTTTAGTGAAAATTCAAAGAAAAAATATGAGGCATGTAAAAACTGATCAGCAACCTTTTTCATTTTTTAAATCTTGCATAACAAAGTTGAACACAGCCTTAATGTTGTAAAAAATCTTGGACATTTCAACTTAAACTGTCTTACGATTTTTGAAAACCTAATCTCAGAGCTGCTACAAGTTTGTTAAGGAGCCTCTCCACCTGATCACTACATAACCTTTACCATAACCTATACAGTACGCATAAGAAAAACTCTAAGAGTGCAGTGACAAAGTCACAGGGGATGTGAGAAGAATTCTTTAATGCTCTCCTTTCTACCTAAGTTGAACAGAGAAAAAGCAAAGTGTAACTGATGGACTGATTGTCATCAATAAATCCATCACAAAAAATAGTACAGCTATGCACTCCAAAGCCCTGAAGCTATTCTATATTTTCATAAAAGAAAATGGACTACAAGTCCTTGAAATACTTATTTTAAGATCTGCATTTCTGGTAAAAAAAAAAAAAGAGTGATATAGATATACTGCCTAGATACTAACCAGGCAAACACTGTATACATACATACCAAGTATCTTGCATAATCAAAATAAACATCTACCTACCTCAACTGGGTAGCTCCTCCCCGAGATCCTTAAAATAGGACAGTGTGAAAAATAGTTGGAAAACTTCTCACTGTCTACAGTGGCGCTCATTAAAATCAGGTGCAGGTCTGAGCGCTTACGCAAGATCTCTCTCAGGATAACTAGTAAGAAATCAGACTGGACACTTCTTTCATGTACCTAGAATTAGGAAAACAGATCTATAGCAAGAATTTAGTACAGATCAAGGCCCAGAATAACTGTAATTTCTGCAGAATAGTAAAGAACTGATAACCTCATCAACAATGACATGAGATATACTTGACAGGAGACCATCTTCTTGAAGTTTCCGAAGCAGGACACCTGTTGTACAGTACAGCAGTCTGGTGGCTTCTCCTGTTCTTGATTCCATACGAATTTGATATCCACACAGGGAATTCTTAAAAAAATACATTGAAAATATAGAATAACTTAAAATAACATACAAGCTAACAACATTCAAAATTAAGTGAAATTTAGTAGCTGTCAGATTCAGACACTGCACAAGTTGCTAATTAAGTAGTATAGTGAATGATTGCCACACTTCCATACAAGTACTTTACTTTGTTAAGAATGCAAAAAATCTTGAAACTTATCCAGAGTGGCAAAGAGCTGGTAAAATCAGGGTTGTTTTCAGGACTCTGACAGTTTCAAAAGTATTTTTGTACAAATTACCCTAACAAATACAGCACTTCAGCTTTCTTCAAATAACAAAATAACTTATGCTGGAAAGGACCTCTCTCAAAGTATGGCCTCACTCAAGGCCAGACTGGATTGCTCAGAGCCTTATTCAAGGGACTTTGCTTCATCCCTAGTGGTAGTGACACAACAGTCCCTGAGCAATCTGCTCAAATCTTTGACCATTCCAGCTATGAAACACTGTTGCTTCACATCAGCCTCCGAAGATTTTAGAAATCATATATGGATACTTACAGGTTCACAGGTGACAAGAGAAAAAGAAACAACTGACATACCAAGAAGTCCTTTTCAAGAGAAAATAACATCTAATTGTTTGGTTGTATAAGAAATAATGTTCTCACTTTTTGTCAACAATCCAGCCCCCTGTATTTGATCAAGACAAGCAAAGGAATTAAGACACTTCTTACTTTTCCTCCCGGTCCTGATTCACAGCCTAGCTCTTCACAAACCCTTGTTGCCAGACTCACTGCTGAGATTCTTCGGGGTTGTGTGCAAACAATGTTGCATTTTTTTGATCCTTCATCTAGCAACAAGTCCTCCAACAAGAAATGGGGTACCTGGGTACTCTTCCCACTGCCTGTTTCACCAGCAACAACAACTACTCGATGTTTTTTAAGAGTTTCTACAATCGAGTATCTGTGCTTAAACACAGGTAACTCCTGTCGCTCTTTCAGAAGCCTCTGGTATCTAGAGGAACTCTGCAGCTTCTTAAACAAAATCCTTGAAGGTTCCAAATTATCTGCATCTGAGGTCTCAAGGGAGAGACTGCTGAAGTCCTCATCAGAAACCAAGTTTTCCCAGGAATCTTCAGGACCCTCAGGTAGTCTTGGCTGGTTTTCAGACTGTAGCTGCTGTTGCTGTTTCAGTTTGTTTAACAATTTAGCAATAAAGGTATCACGCGGTTTGTTGGTTTCTATCTTGCTTTCTTCTTCCTTTTTCTTTTCGATATCCCTCCATTCTAGCCAGACATCTCGGTAGGTAGGAGGCAGCAACTGATGAACTGACTTCCAGTGAAAAAAGCAGAAAAAAATTACATTATATACCACTTAGTAGTATCACTAATATTTTGTTATGTGTAAACAAACTCAGATGTCAAAAGATTTGATAAAAAACAAGTAGGAAACCATTCTAAATACAGAAACTATGAGAGCAGTAATATAAATGTCAACAATACATCTTTATTTTCAAGTAGCTTTCAGTTTTTACAAGACTGAAAGTACAGCTTTACCAAAAAATATCTCTTCTGTATGCTGCAAAGCATACACATAATTAGATAAAAACAAACAAATATGTAATGGAAGCAAAGAATTTAATAGGAAATACTACATGAAACTACTTTTAGAACTTAACTATAGATACTATAGCAGAGTATAGTATCTATAAAATGCAGAGGCAGATTCGAGGCCAAGAACAGTAATACTACTAAGAAACTTACTTGTCCTTTGGTTAAATGGTAGAGTGCCAAAGTAGCAGCTAGATGTTGTGCTTGCATACTATCTTCTGTTACGATTGTAGGACACATTGCCATTATATCATCTGATGACTTGATAATCCTGACCCTTAATGAAAAATTTCAAAAGCTGTTACATCAATTTTCTGCAATCGATATAAACTGAAAATATCTATATGACATAACATTTTCAGCAAGCATTCCAGCAGTGAATTTGTGGGTTTTTTTTTTTCTCTTTACAAACATCTCCATCTTCTTCAAGGCAGAACCATTTATATACATACAGATTACCACTAAGGTTAGGTGCTTTGGAAGAAGGACCCAATGCGTGTGTGCTTGTAACAATTTAGGATAGATCAAGATGACATTCAAAGATCTACTAAGATGCAAACATCTGTTTAACAGATAAATAGCTGTCAGAGCAGCAGCCAAAATTTCCCATATTCTTAGGGGTGGCAGTCCGTTAGTAGTTTTTAGCTTGAGCAAGAAAACAAGTTCTTTCACTTGGTTCCTTCAAAAAACATTGCTTATTTATAACTTTATGTCTGCTTTAGTCATACATGGTAATATTCTACTCTATAACTCTGTATTTTAAAATTGATTTCTAAAATAAATTTAAAAGTAAGATAGTACAGTGTTTTGCTCATAAATTTATGGTAGCATTGACACAAATTTTTAACTTCCACTTTATGTCAAACAATTTTCAGAAGGGTTCTGGTATTCATAAACTTGAATCTTTGATTTAATGTTACTTTGAATAAGAATACCAAACATAAGTTGTTCAAATCTATCTCACAGGGCTGCTTCAAACTAATCTTTCATTCAACAGTACACAAATAAAAATAAGATTCTAGTGAATGATCACATAAATCACAAATAAGGGTTTTTTGTGATTTTGTCTAGGCTAAGCATCACTTTTGCAGAGCTATCCAGAGTAAAATATCTCCCTGATGGACTAACAAAGAGTTTGGGCTAAACAGACTATACTAATATAAATCTCTATTAACAAGAGAGAATTGACCAGAATTTTTATTTTCAAATGAACCAAAAGGCAAATGTAAAGATTACAGGAAATACATACCTACATTTCCAATATTTTCCAACAGGAATTTTTTCGAAAGCAGGATTTGGGCTCTTTGGAAAATTCTTTCTGCACCAGTCAATCAAAAACTGTTTTGGAGATTTACCAGTCCAGCTTCGAGCACTATAATCAAAATTTCTTATATCTAGTGGTTCTTTCTTTTTCACTGCAAGAGCAGAAAAATACGTTCTAAAGCCTCTTAAAATCTATTTTACAGCCATTTGAAGTAATTTTTACCTTTTATTCACATGTATTTAACTAGATAGCACAATTTTCTGAAATGTTTTACAGAAATACAGGCATTGATGCTACATCACAGAAACCTCTGCTTTTCCTACAGAAGCCTCTGGCAGAAAATTAATGACAGTATTTTGTTATCTTTGATCACCCAGCAATTTAGAAGTTTCATTAAAGTTTGGTTGTAAGAAAATATTTTAACAGTTTGAAGATTTACTATGAAAATAGTATAATAAAAATAGTATAATAATCATAAAAAATGAAAATAAAAAGTGACTGAAACAGCAACTAGCCCTACAACTGAAAAAAAAAAGAAATCTAATTTTTAAGACATGATAGCATGACAAAAATAGGTTCCAATGTAATCTGCTAAAACAAGCACATATCCTTTAAAGTCAGCTTGGTCAGTGAGACAGACTATGTAGATGACACCCAGATGGGTGGGAGTGATGATCTGCTGGAGAGCAGGAAGGCTCTGCAGAGGGATCTGGACAGGCTGCATTGATGGGCTGAGGCCAATGGTGTGAGGTTCAACAAGGCCAAGTGCCAGGTCCTGCCCTTGGGTCACAACAGCCCCAGGCAGTGCCACAGGCTGGGACAGAGTGGCTGGAAAGGACCTGGGGGTGCTGGTGACAGCAGCTGAACATGAGCCAGGGTGTGCCCAGCTGGCCAAGGGGGCCAATGGCATCCTGGCCTGGATCAGCAATGGTGTGGCCAGCAGGGCCAGGGCAGGGATTGTCCCCCTGTACTGGGCACTGGTGAGGCCACACCTCCAGTGCTGTGTCCAGTTCCGGGCCTCACTCCAAGAAAGACACTGAGGTGCTGGAGTAAGTCAAGAGAAGGAGCTGGGGCAGGGGAAGTGTCTGGAGTACAAGTCCTGTGAGGAGCAGCTGAGGGAGCTGGGAGTGTTTATCCTGGAGAAAGGGAGGCTCAGGGGCGACCTTATCACTCTCTATGACTGCCTGAAAGGAGGCTGTACCCAAGAGGGGGGTCAGTCTCTTCTCCCAGGCAACCAGGGAACGTCAAGAGGACATTGCCTCAATCTCCATCAGGGGAGGCTCAGGCTGGACATTGGGAGGGATTTATTCACAGAAAGGGTTGACAACCATTGGACTAGGCTGCCCAAGGAGGTGGTGGAGTCATCATCCCTGGAGGTGTTTAAGGAACAACTGAACTTTGCACCCAGTGCCATGGTCTAGTGGACATGGTGGTTTTTGGTCACAGGTTGGACTCAATCTTAAGAGGTCTTCTCCAAGCTAATTGGCTCTGTAATAATCCACCTTCCTTTCCCACAATCAGAGCTTGTTCACTCAGCACTGCAAACCAAAAAAACAAGAACTAATTCTGGAAATTTGTGGTATGATTCAAGCTTGTACTGAACTACTTCCAACATACCTTTGTCTTCCTTTGCAGCACCATCAGGTTTTTCAAGCAAACTCAAATTCAAAGTGGTTTCTTGAGGTTGAGGTGAGGAAATCTTTTTCTTTTCATTTTGCTGTTGGTTTGAAATCTTTATAGCTGGATTAAATACTGGATGTTCCTCAAGTGCTGCCATTTCTGTCAGAGAGAATATAAACTTATACCCACCAACTGCTTAAAAAACAACTATATTAATTCATACTGAGTACCCAAAACCAGAACTAGTGAAATTTTACTGACTTTTTAGAATTTGACTCAGAAAGAACAGATTCAGAAAAGCCTTCATTTCATAGAGTGGCATAAAAGATAATGAAATTATCTTCAATTCAACCTGAGTCCAAGATTCAATTGCCTAACAAACATGCAGGCCAGAAAATAACCTGCATAGCTCTACCTTGCTGAATTCTTCTTATTTTGTCTTGTGCTGCCTTCTGGCCTTGCTTATCTTTGTCTTGCTTGGAGATGCTTGCTTGTTCTTTTGCCTCTGAAAGCTTGGCAGACAGATGTATATACCTCTCATTCTATTTCAAAAAGAATTATTAATTACAAGTCAAATATGGTATGCTTGTCACTTTCAATGACCTTCATAATAAAGTGTGGGTTTTTTTACATTTTATACCAAGCTTATGCAATGGAGAAACAATGAGTTTTTATTTAACTAACAGTCAAAACCTCCCAGAATTTGATAGTAACTCACTCAATCTCATGGAAATGTATTTTAAATTTTTCTTTCCCACATATTACATTCAATATTTTGAACGCAGTACAAATAATATGGGAAAGGAAAAACAACTTAGAAAAGAAGTTTCGACAGGTTTTCCTTCAGTACCCTGATACATTACTGGTAACAAAAAAAGTTTTCAATCCCCAATTTGCAACACACAAATTTGTAACAAACAAATCCACCACATGCAGATATACCAGACATATCAGTTTTCAGAAAGACTTCCATAAAGCATTATTCTGTCTTACTGGGTCAAATTTTTCTTCATCTGTCTCTTTTACAGACTCATCCTTCTCTTCATCACTCTGTTGCTCAGCGTATCGCAAAATCCATTCTTTCATAGTCAATTCTTTCTCTTTCCTCAGATTCGTTTCCTAAGAAGAGCAATGTAAGTTAAAAGTAATGATAATGTATGTGAAAGCAATGCTTTTTTCTGCCAGTATCTAGCAACTACTGTTAAGATTTTATACATAAAATATATAAATATATATACACACACACGTATACATACACACACACGTATACATACGTATACATACACACACACATATACACACACACACACACATACACACACACACACACACATATATATATATATATATACATGAATGACAAGGAAAAAAGCTTTCCCAACCAGGGTGAATATCCCACTATACACATAAATCAATTTTAACACTAGAATAACTATAATTACTACAAGGAATGAAATAATTTGCAGGGAATCTTTTTGTTTTCTAGTTTAAGATTAAATATCCACAGAAATCAAAACACTGACAGTACACAGGCAAACTTAAACCCTCATAAGTCATAGAGAGCACCACATATACATAAACAGAATAAACTCATTACAGGATAAAATTAAGAAATTAAGCTATAGAATCATAGAGTGGCTTGCGATGGGACGGATCTTAGAGATCATCTAGTTCCAAC
>VXBC01003696.1:310584-397183 GCA_013399945.1 Ploceus nigricollis
AGTAGGGGGGCTGGGCAGCTCATCCGTGCTGGCCTGCCGGTAGAACAGCTCTGGGAGAGCCTGCTTTGAGATCAGACCAGGTTCTGATAACTGCCCTTCAGAAAAAGCACAGTCCCCTCTGATCAGGAGATAAAAACAGCTGTCAGCATTCAGGATCTATTCACTAGCACTTACTGGTGGGCTCTTTAAAATATACCAAATTAGTTTTCACTTACAATGACTGATTTTTCACCACAGTATACAACCTGAGAGAGAAGCGGGATATTTTCTAAAGAGGACTGAGCACCATGGTTATTGGAGGAACAGAGGACACAAGAAATACACTTTGTAGAGCCCACATTTGTAAAAGCAGAATACATGAATAGGTTCAGGAGGCTTATATTACCAGATGACAAGACTTTTTCTTAACTAGTGGGAATCTCAGATGCCCTGGCCATTGCATGATTTTGCTTCATGATGTCTGCAACACAAGCTGTTGTAATGTTATACGGTATCTGAGCTACTTCTGGCAAAGCTGGCTTATTGAAAATAGGCATCTCACACTGCTTCAGAATAATAGTTTTTCAGACTGCACTCAGAACAGCCATCCCCCATCTTACCTTATACCACAGAAGAGCCTCCAGCCTTGTAACAGGTCTTTCAAGACAGAAGAAAACGCCCAAAATAATCCCAAATCCACATTACATTGATTTTGATAATATACAAAACAAATATATCAGAAGCTCTGGGAAAGTGCTTTCCAAACACTTGCTTCACAGGAACTGCTGCTAATCTAATAACAAGACTTTCTATAATTAACTCAACACATCGATGCCACCAAGACTTATCTGCTCTGAGACACACTTGACAGCAAAATCACAGAATAACTGCAGTTGGAATGGACCTCTAAAGACCATCCAACCGGGTAGGGCAGGATCACCTAGAGGAGGGAACACAGGAATGAATCCAAGTGAGTTCTGCATGTCCCCAGAGAGGGAGACTCTGTGACCTCCCTGGCAGCCTGTTCCAGTGCCCTGCAACCTTCAGTGTACAGGAGTTCTTCCTCCTGTTGAGGTGAAATTTGTCGTGTTACAGTTTGTGCCTATTTCTATTCATTCCGGGCACCACTGAAAAGAGTCTGGCACCATCCTCTTGGCATGTATCCTTGAAATATTTATATATATTTATGTGGGCCCCTCTCAGTCTTCTCTGTACTGGCCCAGCTCCCTCAGTCTCTCCTCATGAGGAGCTGCATCATAATTGTGACCCTCCATTGGACCCTCTGCTAATCGTCTTTCTTGTACGGAGAAGCCCACAACTGAACACAGAATACCAGACGTAGCTTCACTACGGCCGAGTAGACGGGGAGGAGTCCCCTCCCTTGACCAGCGAGACAGACAAGGCGGGCTGTAGCCAGGCCCAACCAGATCAGAAGCGGAGCAATTCCAGCTGCCTTTCCCGATGCTGGGAAACACCAGCCCCAATGGCCGGCCTCTCCTCGTAACGCCATGGTCCGCGGCAGCCGCACCCTCAGGGAGCCCCAGCACCCTCAGCCATAGACGCGCACAGCGCATCCCCCTCCGGCACGGCAGAGCAGGGCACGGCACGGCACGGCACGGCACGGCACGGCACGGCACGGCACGGCACAGCATGGCCGCTCCCACGGCTCCGCGGGCCGCGGTACCTTGNGGGGGGCGGGATCGGAAGGGCTCGTCTCGCGCGAAGTGTGCGGCCCTGCGCGGGGCATTGTGGGAGCGCGGCGGCTAAGATGGCGGAGGCCTTTGGGGATGAACTCTTCAGCGTGTTCGAGGAGGATGCGGCCGCCGCTGCTTCTGGCGCCAAGAAGAACAAAACGGGCCCCGCCGAGGGTGCCAGGAGGCCGGGGTAAGGGCGCGGAGCCGGGCTGGGGCGGCAGTACTGGGGGTGCTCTGGCGGCGGAGTGAGGGCTGTAACGCTGGGCCCGGCTTCTTCCGACGTGTTTGAGCCGCTGAACCCCCTCGGGACTTTGGGAATGTCTGTCAGTGTCTGAAGGGAGCGTACTAAGAGGATGCAGCCATACTCTTTTTGGTTGTGCCGAGCAATTGGGCAAGAGGCAACAGGCCGAAACTGATGCACAGAAAGTTTCATCTGAACGTGAGGACGAATTTCTTAAGTGCGTGGGTGACTGTGCACTGGAACAGATTGCTCAGAGTTTTTGGAATCTCCCTTACTGGACGTATTTAAGTCCCATCTGGATCCAGTCCTGTGCCATGTGCTCTAGGACGGTCCTGCTTGAGCAGGGAGGTTGGACCAGATGAGCCGCTTCCAACCTGACCCATTCTGTAATTCTGTGACCCACTTTTCTAGGATCCCTGGCTCTGTGGCCAACTGGGGAGTGTGGGGACCTGGTGGCCAGCTTGTCTGGGTGCTGGTTTGAAATCCTATGGCTGTTTTTGTGGGTCAAGTTACCTGGGTTATTCCCCAAGTGCAGTGGGATCACACTTGCCCTTAGAGTTTTCTTTCCTGAAATTACATAAATAAATGAGGTAAAATTTAAATTTCTTGTGTGTTTATGTTGCAGAAAACGATTGGAAGAAAAACCTTCAGTACCAGCAGCAATAGTCAAGCCAAAAAGGGAATTTGAGATTGATAGTACGGAAAATGTCATTTTGGGAAAAAAACCAAAATTGGAAGATGTTTTATCAGAAGATGTTAAGTAAGTGCTCATCTTAATGTGTAAGGTAGTCCTAGCAAGCCACCTTGATTAGTCATGTGCCAGTTGGGAACAGATAATATAAAGGAGTTTTGCAGTGTTTTCCTGTAAAGATGAATTTGCACAAGTTTGATTTTCCATTATCTATTTAAATGAGAAAGTGCTACCAGTGCAGCCTCAGCAGCAATGAAAGCTGGGTATATTTAAAATAATACTGCACACCTGTAGGCCTTTGCAGTAGAAAATGTTAATGAAATTGTAGTTACTCATTTGAGTTAGTGACTCATGGTCAAAGCCATTGTGTTGATTTCACACAGAGCAGGAGATGAGCTGGAAGCACATGGAAGGAGGCAGGCTTGCTGTGTACCATGACATTGAAAGACATAGTTGGCTTGGGGTACAGGAAAAATAAATTGACAGTAAGACAAACAAGGTTTTTGAGGCATGTAAGGTGGTAACTGCATTATCATTCGGTCTTTCATATAAGTTTTGTGAAGTTCAACGTCAGATTTCTGTGAGAAAGATTTCATGAGGAGACTTCTCAAAACACTGTAAAGGGTAAGCGCATAGAAGCAAAACAGAACCAGAGCCGACGTTTTAAGTAATTTTCTGTGTTAGTGGTATCAGTAGAATGTATACATCAGAAACAAACAGTTTCATGCAGTGGGACTCCAGTCCCTTCTTGTGGCCATGAAAGAAGAAACTGGTAAAGAAAAGAGGGGCCTTGTCCTCAGGCGGGTGCTTGGGATGCTTCAAGGTGTTCTTACTCTGTGTTGACTAGTAGTAGGAGTAAAGGTCTTGAATTTTGTTTCATTGTATCTTGAAAAAAGTCCTCATTTAATCATAAACTTTCATGTGAGTAAATGTGACCCAGGTGCTGTTTTGTGGTGCAATTTTTGAGTCAATAGCTAAAGTAGTTTTATATAGTACCAAAATTTTAATTTACAGTAGTAGTCCTGGTAGTAACCTCTGCAGCCTGTCCATGCCAAGATTGTACATTCTTTTTTTTGGTGTTGCTGTAAAAGCACAGGTGAAATTCAACATATTCACTTTTATAAAAAACAGGTTTTTTTCATACTTTTTTGGCAATCCTAATTCATATCTTTTTAGTCTGACAGATCTGATGCCTCAAGTAAAGGTGCAGTCTGTGGAAACTGTTGAAGGTTGTACACATGAGGTGGGTGCAGTGAAAAAGCACACGGAAAAATATAGACTTGTTGCACCTAATTATGTGTAATCATTGCTAGTATAACAGTATTCTTTATTCTTCTTGCAATTATTATATCACAGAATCAAATAATTTTTTAGGCCTTTTCCAAGGACTTTGAGATCATTGAGTCTAAGTGTTAACCCAGCACTGCCAAGTCCTCCCCTAAGCCTTGTCCCCAAGTGCCACATTTACACATCTCTTAAGTAGCTTTAGTGATGATAACCACTTTCCTGGACACCCTGGTCCAGTGCTTGACAACTCTTTTCTAATGTCCAATCTCCCTATTCATAGTTTAAGGTAATTTCATATTCTTCATTTGCTTGTTACCTTGGAGAAAAAAACCGCCCCCCACCTGGGGGTGCCTGCATTGCTACTTAGAGTTGTTGTGGCCCAGTAGGACACAGGGGCAGGACCTGGGACTTGACCTTGCTGAATTTCACACCACTGGTCTTTGCCCATTGATCCAGTCTGCCCTGATCCCTCTGCAAAGCTTTCCTGCACTCTGGCAGATACAGTATTTCATATTATATTTAAGATTGTGAAGAGTTTGAAGTCTGTATCTGACACTGAGCATGCACAAAATGCACTTGAAAAATTAGTAGGATATCTTACCAGAAAGAGTTTCGATCATACTTACAATAAAATGAGTGATGGTGAAAGACTCGATGGTAATGTTGATAGGTTTCTATATTTGTAACGTACCAAGAATGTTTGAGGAGAAAAACCTACTGGTTGGTAAAACAGGTTTCTCTTTGTAGTGTGATCAGTGCATTGAAGTATTCTGCTATTCTGGTTCAAGGATGAAAGACTTTCTTCTAAAGCTGATTACTGTTGAAAAATACATTTTGGTAAAAATGAAAAATTAAATTTTTTTTATGTGCAAAGTATTAAAAACTATCCATTTTCAAATTGTATTGATAGACATAAATACAACTTCAAATATGAAAAATACAAACTATTAATGCTTTCTTAAATTAATGTTTTGTTGAATCATCCTGCATCCATATATGACTATCAGAAAGAGTTTGTGTGAGAATCAGATATGTAAATTTTAACTTCCTTGTACTGTTATGGTCTTTCTATCTTCTGTGCTGTTTTCCAGAACTAGCTCAAGTTAATTAGGGTCACATTCAAGGGATCTACATCATCAGACTTCCTTGATGAGGGAACTGTATATACAGTTGCTGATCAGAGTTCTAAAGCTCATCTGTGTACAGTTTTTCTTATTTTGAGATGTCTCTTAAAGATTTGCCATCACTTAGTAACTGAAGAGAGTTTACGTATTTAAAGTGAATAAGTACTAGATATTGGCCAGGAATGGAATGTTATCAGTATAAATACAGTGTATTTGGAAAGGGAATATTATTGATGTACGCTCAGTAATTACTTCAAATGTCCACTGTCCAGAACACATGATTGTGTCTTGGCTGAAAAGCTAGTGTTTCAAGGCAGGTGAAGCAGTAATATCTCACACAAGACAGTAGGGATATCAGAGAAGTGAGAGAAGCAGTGCTGCTTAGGCAGGAGAATATAAAGATTGATTGAAAAGCTCTTGAGAGGAAGGAATGAACGCTTGACACATGAGCTTGTAGAAACACGATAACAGAAATTCAAATTGGTTTTCATACACTTCACATTGCCAGAAATGTCACTGCTGTGGACACAGAAATCTGCAACTGTTTTTATTTTAAATATCTTTTATAGGTTGCGCTTCCAGCAAATGAAGAATTCACAGGTCTGAAGCCAAGAACTGGAAAAGCTGCAAAAGTATGTGACAGATTCCATTTATTTTTTTTTTGTACATGCTTTTTATAGTAAGTGAGAGTAGAGGGGAAAATTATGTACTTTGTCAATAAGGTCTGTAAAAGATGGTCTGTCATAAATAAAATTGATGTTTCTATATTTAAAATTTGGTAGAAAAAATTATGTGGTTGTATGAGGTGGATAGGCTGTTAGGATGTCCATTCTTTCTGTAGCATCAGGCAGGGGCAACATTCTAGTTCTCTTCCTAAGCTGGTGAATGAGGGAAAATTCAGTCATCAGGGCAAGATTTTCATTTGCTATGACAACAAGATATAAGCAAACATCTTAGGTATGATATGAGATAAAAATACTTAAATACAAAGTCATTGCATAGTAGTGGGTTAAGATCAGCAGAAATTACAAGTGTCTGCAGGATTTAATTTCTGCCTCTAATTTGCATACTAGGTCAGTCAGAAGAGTAGATAGATGTAAGTCTGTCTTAAATTTCTGTAATGTTTTTGCTTTTTTCTTTCTAGGAATATCCATTTATTCTTGATGCCTTCCAGAGAGAAGCTATTCTTTGCGTAGATAATAACCAGTCTGTGTTGGTGTCAGCTCACACATCAGCTGGTAAAACTGTTTGTGCTGAGTAAGTACTTTTCTAACAGGCTCTAATGAAAGAACAGTGTGATGTCCCTTCTGTCACTTTCTTGAACCATCAATAGCTGTTGCATCCCAATTTCTTGATACAGCATTCAGTCCATCAGTGTTAGAATTTAATTGGCTACTCTTGAATATAAAAGTTACATCTTTTGTCATTTAGTGGGTAATGAAAAGCTTAATTTGTGTTTAAGCTTAGCTTTTATTTTTAAACTGTCAAGGTGTTACTGTATAGATTGAAATTGAAGTTTCTTCAATACAGATTTCTGTAAATCTTGAAAAAATACCTTTGTTTTCTAGTCTCTGGCTAGAAGAAGTAAGGACTTTCTTCTGTGTTTTTTTTGCTTTGTTAGAAGCAGTGGTTTGATTTAGTCAGCAACTTCTCTGTCAGGGTTTGGTTCAGACTGAAATGAGAAATGAAATGTACGTGGAGATAAATTAGAGCATGGGTTCAAATAATAATAGTTTTGTGGTGACACAGTTACAGTTTTCTAATTAGACTACATGTACTCTTGTTTCCATAAAAATCAACTGACTTGGTGTTTAAAGATTTTTCACTCCACAGAGATGCAGGTGTAGTTGCACTGAAATGAATAATCTAGGAAATGCTAGATGTATTAGAGCATGGATTCAAATGCTGTGTATCATTCTCTTGGTGTTCTGAATTGCACAATTAATTTTGTTCTTAAGCGAAGTAATACGCTCTGTCTTCCTGACAGCTGTTAGTATGGATATTGCAGCGGTTAATATGGGTATCGTTTGAATACAGGTATGCAATTGCCCTGGCTTTGAGGGAAAAGCAGCGTGTGATATTTACAAGTCCAATTAAAGCTTTGAGTAATCAGAAGTACCGTGAGATGTATGAAGAATTTCAGGATGTTGGTTTGATGACTGGGGATGTCACCATTAATCCTACAGCTTCTTGTTTGGTAATGACAACTGAGGTAAGACAGACATTAATTCTTGATCAGTGTTTTCTTATACCCTTTTTGATTGGGGAGGTCTAATTTTAAACTACTAAAGTGGCCTAGTTAGGGTTGAAAATGTTCTAAAGTTCATTATGACTCATTTGAATGTTTTAACTTTTGGTTATTTAAAAAGTTAGGTAAATCTCTGTGAATTTATGCTTTTGAACTGTAAGTCAGGAACTTCTGATTCTAATGTGGAGAAAGTCAGAATTTGTTGAGTGCTCAAGATGCTGAGTATTCTGTAGATATAAAATGCTGAAAGTCAGATTTCCTAAATCCCGTGGTCAGTATTTTGTTCTAGAAAGGCAAAATAGGGAGAGCAAAATCATTGAAGGGATAGCTGAGTTGTTCACAGTAGGTGCTAGAACTCCAGGAATACCTGACTTTTCACCTTTGGTAACAAAGTATTGTTTACAGAGCTTTGTCATATTTCTGCTGTAGAAATGCAGCTGTGACTTGAAATTTTCCTCCTTTTGCCTTTACCTCAAAAGAATAGGCATAATTTTGGTAGGGATATATTAAAGAGATTGAATTATTTGATTTCTGACAAAAGATTTCCTTTTAATCACAGAGAGATTATCTATTAGGATGAGGTAAAAAGAGGTCTTGGCAGAAGTAGATCTGTAGAGCTGTAACAATTACCTGACAGTGGAAGCTTGGAGAAATACATTGTCTCATTCTTCCACCTTCCTTTCAGAGAAACCAGTTTTTCTCAGGTACTGAGATTGTTAGATTGGAATGAACTTGGAAAGCATCTCAAAACCTATCTTTAAATGCTTTTGTGTTTTTTGTGAAATATGATTTCATATATCCATGTAAAAGTGAACCAAAAATTCTGGCCGTTTCTTACTGATGTCCATGTAACATGACTGTTGTTACTTCGTGTGAAGGGACTCAACTTTTACTTCCTTTTCTAGATCTTGAGAAGTATGCTTTACAGAGGTTCTGAGGTTATGCGTGAAGTTGCATGGGTTATTTTTGATGAAATTCACTACATGAGAGATACAGGTATCCTATATATACTATTTTTCTTTTCAAATCTTTGTGTTTTTTCCCCAAGAACAATTTCTTTTTCTTTTGAAGAATTAAGTCTAATTTTCTCTTGTAAAATCTGTCATCTTTTTGTATAAATGATTCATAATTCATTTCCTACTGAATTTACATAATTATATGTTGCAGTTTGTATTTTCTTCGCCAAAGCAGAAACTACTTAGATGCATTTGATATACCCCACTTGGGTAGAGATGATCTGTTTTATTTTTTGTCTTATTTTGTTTTTAAGCATGCTGTTCTTTGGCTTTAGGAATGAGAAAAATACTTTGATCACATAAATTTCCCATATGCTTTTCCATTTTCAGAACGTGGTGTGGTTTGGGAAGAGACTATTATTTTGCTTCCTGATAATGTACATTATGTGTTCCTTTCTGCAACTATTCCAAATGCTCGTCAGTTTGCTGAATGGATCTGCCATCTTCACAAACAGGTAATATTTCCAATATGCTGTACCTCTGTGCTTTTTATCTTGTGGCATAATACTGTCTGTTTAATTGATAACTGGGCCTCTGAGTATCTTTTTAGTCATTTTATTGCTTATAGGTGATAGTATAGATCACTCCTGGCTTCTCTAGCTGTATTTCTACTTTTGCAGGTATACTGGCTGTTGCTTCTGAATGGCAACATTAGAACTGTTTCTTAATGTTTATTTTCCACAATTATTTAGGCACCTGCCTGATTTCAGCAAACATTCTGAATTATGAAATATGGTGAACATACAGTGATTTTCTGAGGTCTGATAGACAAGAGGTTATTAGGTAAATTTGGCTGAGGAGCTCTGTAAAAGGCCATGTAGAAATCAAAAGCAAATCTTAAATCCATGGAAATACTATATATGCTTGCTAACAGGTGAGAGAGGTGTTATTTAAGAAATCTATCCTGTCCTGTAACCTTTAGGTTTTAAATTCTATTCTGGTTTTTTTTGTAAGACATGCGTTTATAGCAAAAACTTTGTGAATTAGAACTGGGGAATTTGTCATCAGCAAGAGATTGGTCCAATGTTGAAAATATTCTGGAGATTGATTCTTACGTTGTTTGTAATGAAGGGAGTATAATATAAAAAATGTCTATTTAAGTTTGGCACAAAGCCTTGACTTCATGTTGCAGACCATTAGATTGTGGGGTTTTTAAATGCAGATTTATGTAATATTTAATGTTTTAAAGGAAGTGGTTATTTTTTTTCCTAAACAAGCTTTCTTAATGCATCAAAACCTTAAATGCTCATGAAAGTCTGCTGTGAGTCTTAGGTGTTTGAATAATGCTTCAGGCTTTTTCTACAAAATACAAATTAACAGGTTTTCCTTTGATTTTGGAAGATGTTAATATTTCAAGTCTGTTTAGTAATGCTGAAAGAAATACTGGCTATCTTTACTTTTTCTCTTAATGAGATAGAATTTTTGTAGCCAACTTGTGTTCTAAAACATTTGCAAACTTTCGTTTTCTTAAGCAATGTCATTAGTACACAATCCATATTCAAGAAAGAAAATTAGTTTCTCAAGGCCTACTTTCTGGTTTTTAGAAGGTTGTATTTTAATAGTAATGTATTGGATTTTCCATCATGCAAGTGATACTACAATGCAATTATGAAATATCTATGTGAATTCTTTCTTTATAGCCTTGCCATGTGATTTACACTGACTATCGACCCACTCCACTGCAGCATTATATATTTCCAGCAGGAGGAGATGGACTCCATCTGGTTGTTGATGAAAATGTAAGGAATGCTCAGTTTGCCTGGAAGATTGTTTTCTTCACTTAACAGTCAAAAGCTTGAGCTCTTGCAAAATTTGGATAGGCTGTATAAAGGATGTTTTTGTTAAAATTAAGCACAAGTGAATAATGGTAATCTCTGAATTGCTTTTAGATTTTTGGAGTTTTACACAAGAAATTGGTTTTATTATCTAATGTCATGCAATCAGCTGAATAATACTTCCCTGAGATGTCTTAAGTGCCCACATCCTTATTTGCTTTTTAAAATGCAAGCTGCTTTCTGTAAATCTGCAAAGTAGTTGAAGTTCCTTGTACTGTTTCTCGCTCTAAAGAAAACATAGTGGCATGTAGATTTGACTTTAGTCCAAGGACAAAATATTTTTGTTTCTTTAGGTGTTTTTGAACTAAAAACTTGTTTAAAATTTATCATTAGCTCACTCAGCAGTTACTAATGCCCTTAACAGTAGTGCTGCACTTGAAGATACGCCTTCATTGGGCAGTGTAGTTTTGTGTGGACATTACTAGAAGTCAGTTTTAGTACTGTGTCATTCTGCAGGTCTGGCATGGCGGGTAGAGTGGTGGAGCAGTAACTTCAGAGACACACCAGTGCAATTCTGAGCTGTGACACTGACCTAGTAAACTCTTTTGATAGCTTATGCATTGTTTTTGTCCTTTTACCTGTGTGTATGTGGGGTAATGGTACTGGCTGTGCAAAGCACTAAGTATTTTTTAGTGGGCTATTTACAAAGTAAGCAACTATTTATGACATCTGTGTTTTACATCTAGGGGGATTTCAGAGAAGATAATTTTAATACAGCAATGCAAGTGCTTAGAGATGCAGGAGACTTAGCAAAAGGGGACCAGAAAGGCAGGAAAGGAGGAACAAAAGGTGAGTTTGAGCCCATTCTGAGATAAATTTTGGTATGAATTTTTTTCAAAGTTCTGTGCAAATTGTGCTTGTGTTTCAATTACTCCATAAGATACTTTGTTGTAAAATTTAATTTAAATTAATGTAATCTTTCTGCAGGTCCTTCAAATGTTTTTAAGATCGTGAAGATGATCATGGAAAGGAATTTCCAACCTGTGATTATTTTCAGCTTCAGTAAGAAAGACTGTGAAGCCTATGCACTTCAAATGACAAAGTTAGATTTCAATACAGGTACAGATAAATCAAATCAAATTCTATTCACAAATTCATTTTGATGTGAAATACTACTTTTCCTGTTGAACCTTTTGTGTAAAACCAAAAGGAAAATACGTACCACTTTTTTCATTTGCTATGCTGGTACCTCAAGCTGTATTCAGTAGGAAGGTATTGGTGCACAGAGTACTTGGTCATCATAGTGTTGAACTGTTAATTGATTTTAAACTCTATTTCTTGCTCCAGTATGCCGTTTATTGTAATAATAACCCAAGAATTCCTAGAAAATTCTGTCTATAATGGGAGAAGACTGATCATAAGAAAGTATTTCCCAAAATTTTCATGTTACGTTCGTTAGAAAAATAATATACTTGCAAAGTCCAAACAACTGTATAACAAACCACTAGACTGTTCTTTCTCGACAATGCAGTCCAGTTTTCTTTATTTCCTTCTTCCCCTTGCTTCTCAAAGTAAAAACCAAAAGGTAAACAACGAAGATTTTTTTTCATCTTGGCTAAGACCAAGCTTTACAAATAAGTTTAAGCTCATTACTTCTTGGAAATCTGAAGAGTTTTATAAAAATAAGGAATTTGTTGTAAATCAATGTACTGTTTCATGTTTGTGAGCTATTCAAGGTTCTTGCCTGCTTATTTTCTCCAGTCTTTGCACGTTTTGGTTTGGTGTGGCAGAATAATGCAGGTGTTTCTGTCAGAAAATTTAAAGATATGTGTAAATGCAGAGGTGCATTTTCATGTTTTCTTCAGAAGCACACCTTTGAATGTATATTCTTGATATTCGTACTACTTAGTGGTAAGGGTGTAAACTTAGAGTTAACAGGAAAGAGCCTCTATATCCATGCATACAGGAGCTAGTAGGTAGAAGAGGAACAGGGGAGGTTTAAGAAATAGACAGGGAGCGCATAAGACTGATAAATCCCAAGCTTGGAAGTGGCTGATGTTTGACTGTTCTGAAAGGTCTGTTCTAGTTTTCTTTTTCCTGATCGTCTGCTTCTGGTTACCATCTGGCTCCTCTAGGCTTATTGAAGTCTTGATTGCCTGACCAGGTGTGGGTGGTTTTGTGTAGACTTCATAGTATTCCACTTAATTTTTATTGTATACTTTTGTAAATATTAGAATGTGTTACCACTTTATTTACATCTGGTATTAGACTTCTGCATTTTGTAGTAACTTACAAATTACCTTCTTAGATGAAGAAAAAAAAATGGTTGAAGAAGTCTTCAATAATGCAATTGATTGTCTCTCAGATGAAGACAAAAAGCTTCCTCAGGTAAGTGGAGATTGTAAAGGCTTCTTTTGAATAGAGTTGAATTGCTGCTGTCCTGTTTTCTGCAACTTCTGAAGTTGTGGTTGTTGTGTAGGGGGTACAGAAATTATAAAACTGGATAATCTCATTCGTCTCCCCAGATTTTAGTATGTCCTGCATTGCTTTTTGTCATTATGAAAGGTGATAAGGATTCCTTCCAGCTGCAATTCCAGCAGATGATGTATATCAGAATTAACAGTGGAGTTCCTACCCCTTGTTTTATTTTTTCCAGTTATGTTGAAGTAAACATGGGAGTTTATAAAGAGGTAGACCTGGGTTAAAAAAGTCTGGAAATAGTTCAAGTGGGAGTGCAGTATGCACTTAGCAGTTATTGATTGCTGAGGCTTTCAAAAATTTTTATTGCGTTGATGCATCTGCAATCTAATTTATTGTATAATGCCTAAGCATAGTGATGTTTTCCCATCTTTACAGTGGAAAAATACAAGCTTCTAAGCAGGATATTGCAGGATTGAAGGGGTAGATATTTTATTTTAAATTGAGGAATAGTGAATTACATGAACACTAAGGGCAGTGTTGAGGCTTTCTGTACAACTTTTAGTAATGAATGCTAAAATTTGTTTGCTGGTCTTTTGTATGTTTCTTCCCAGGTTGAACATGTGCTTCCCCTTCTGAAACGAGGAATTGGTATTCATCATGGTGGTTTGCTTCCTATCTTGAAAGAAACCATAGAAATCCTTTTCTCAGAGGGCCTAATAAAGGTATTTTTCAAGTCCATCTGTACTTTGTTGTGAATATGTGGCTGGTAATCCTGAAAATCCAAGTACGCCTTAACTCAGGGTGTATGCTAGTATTTCAATGGAGAGCTACACAATTGCAGCTGTAGTTTTAAGTTTTTCAGCTTTTATTTACAAGTATTTGAACTTTCAGTGTCAAATTTAAATATTTTCTTCAACTATTTTATGTTACATCTTTCTCTTGCTGTGGACATTTACCAAGCTGATTGTTGGTTGTACTAAGGAGAAACACTCAGAAAAATGTAACCTTAGGTGAAAGTTGTGGTGGTTTTTTTGGATCGTTAACTCCTGTTTTCTTCTTGCAAACTTGAATATTGAAATTAATTACTATCATTGATTAATATAATTTGCACTCCATTATGTTTTCTTTTGGAGTTTTTCACATGGACCCACCTATATAGTTTTTTTGCTTTCCCAGGAGAAATAAAGAAAGGCAAAAATACGGTTTTGGTCCAGTTTTTGAGTATTGAATATGCCTGTGTTCTCTGTACTGACTTCAGAGATATATTAAAATCCAAAGAGGTTTTGCCTAGCAATCTCTGACTATTTTTGTGTTTGCTTGAGATCCTCATCTTTTGCTTGCTTAACTTCAATCTGTTTATTTAGGCCTTATTTGCAACAGAGACATTTGCTATGGGAATTAATATGCCAGCCAGAACTGTGCTGTTTACAAGTGCCAGTAAATTTGATGGAAAAGATTTCAGATGGGTAAGTGATAGAGAAGTTCTGTAGAATAATTGAATTATTTGAACCTTATTAGGATTAAATTTACTCTTAATGTGTTCACCTCAGTGTAACAGAAAATACTTTTTCTTTAAAAAATCTTTGTGTCTCATCCATTTATAGTTAATACACAGATTTCAGAAGACGGGGTTCTTCAGATTATCCATGCGATTGTTTAATAGATACATCAAAAGGGAATCAAATACAGGTTAGCAGCAGACATTGGATTAGACTAGGGCTTCTGCACACCTTTTCCAAAACTGTGATACCCAGATATTTTATTCTGTGTCAGAGAACTCTGAGGAATATATGGGCTTCATATCCTATCATAATGATCACTAATTTTGACAGACCCAAGAAAAGAGGTCATTGACCTTGGAAGAGTATTGTTTTCTTACAGCAGGATTTTTTGCATAATTTTAAAATTTTAGACATTAAAACTAGGTATGTGGTTTACTTAAAATAAAAATGAGGCCTTGCAAGTCATAACAGCAAAGCTTTTTAAGAGCCAAGGCTCATCCTTCAAAGGTGGGAAAACTGTTGTGAACAGGACAAGTGACTTGACCTATGCAAGTTATGAAGTAAACATTTCTTCGAACTTAGTTTGGGCTGTTCAGTTTCACTATTCATTTTGATTATGTGTCTGTAAGATATATATAAGAATGGGTTCACTTTGAGATAGAAGAAATGTGGAACTTCTGAAATTAGCCCAGTTTGCTTAAGTAGTTTTTAAAATGTGACCTAAAGTGAAACTTGGTGAGTTGTTGAGAATGCAGTTCCACAGATGACAAAACCCTTGTTTTATAACTGGTAACCAGTTGCGTAGGTAACCAGTTGTAGCTGCCTCTTGTCCATGTCCCAGTTGTTTATAAACTCTTCCATTTCACAGTTAGGAGGCATAAAAATACTCCTTTTGCAAGTATCAGTATATTAATGTATTCTTGAATAATCTGAATGAAGTTATGCATTATTTGAAGGTGATTGAGATGCATTATCAGTATGTTGAAGACCTATTGTATCTTCACCATGGTCAGCAACCTTCCATTATAAAAGACATTGGTAAAATAGTTTTTGTGCTTATTAAGATGATGCCCCATGATACGGAGCTATAAGAGCATTAGTTAGCTTTTACTACTGACTTACATTGTTCATAGTCATAGATTTATATTGTTGTTTCATGGTAAGTATTACTAATAAAGTCAATCTGTGATAACTCTTTGATAACTTAGATAACTCTTCTTTGCTAATTTTTGTACATCATGTCACTTACTGTGCAACTGTAATTAGCACAGTATGAGTTCCTGCTATTTTCTTGATGTTTGTTAATTTCTTTTTCTCATTTTATTGTAGATATCCTCAGGTGAATACATTCAAATGTCAGGTCGTGCAGGACGCCGAGGTATGGACGACAGAGGAATAGTAATTCTTATGGTGGATGAAAAAATGAGTCCAACAATTGGCAAGCAGCTTTTGAAGGTAAGAGAGACATTATTTTGTTTCTGTTCTCCCAGAAATTTATGTTCACTTGAGTAATGCTATGTGGAAGATTACTCACCTTAGACAAGAATATCATGCAGGTAGAAGGTGAAAACTCCTAAAAATAGCTTTTAGTGAGTTCTCATAGGAGTTTCTATTGTGAAACAAAGTCAGAAGACTAATATCATCCTTACTTGTACAAAAGTAGTATCATCGTTCTTTGTATAAAAGGTCTATCAGGCAGGACAAGTAGAACTCTGTGCTGTTTTTGTAATTATAGCACTGCTACTGTAGTATTCTGTTTCTTGCTGACTGCCATCATTTTAAGGCTTATGGTGAACTAGGAAAAGGTTTCAGCTTTCACAAGAATTACTAAATTATTGGTTTTGTGATGAAATAAAACTTTGTTAATGGACTGTCATTAACAGTGTGATAGACAAAACGGACAAGGTCGTGCAAAAATGAGGTACATAGAATAAAGAAGAGTGAAGTCAGTGTGCAAAAATCAGCTGTGGAGAAATTGACAGTTCTTGCAGAAAATATTGAAGTTTGCAAATTAAGAGGTTGAAAAAATCACTCATGGTTGAGATGGGCCTTAAATTACAGGACTTCTCCAAACTGTAATGGGAGTTGTTACAGATTATCACACTAATACCCTCTTGCTTTATAATTTGAATATGAAATACTATACTCATTACACTTCTATTTAAATTCCATAAAGAAGTATCTGTTGTGTGAGTTGCCTGTCTCAGGCTGTTTACATTAATTGTGCAGACACGCTAAAATTGAAAACTTGGGCAATTACACTGCACTCCATTTAGGAGCTTGTAGCCATGGTGCAGGCTACAAGCAGGTCATTTGTGTTAAAACAGCATTTACAGTATTACTAGACTTAGTAGTGGGAATCATCTCAAGTCAGCATCAAGTTATGTTAACAAAAGGCATGTAGTTGTTGCCAAAAACAAAGGAGATGCCGGTGTTTTTTTTCAGGCAAAGTAAGAACAAGGGGAAAAGTACCTATGTGGCTGCTGTTAATTATGTAGATGAGGATTCTTTGTTGTGTGTCTTGATCTGTCAGTGCTACCTGTTAATCCATATTATAGTATATCTGAAAATATGTACATTACATGTACCTTTTATACCTCGAGAAGGTAGTATTTACCTCCTTAAAGTCAGAATTTTCATGAATGCTGCATTATGACTAACTACCCAGAAATCAGTAAAATAAATTTCAGAAATATTCATGGTATGGAAGCATTAGGTTTCATGTTAATGCCTTAGTCTTGATTTCATTTGTGTTTTGTCAGTGGAATGTACGTATATTTATTTCTTCACATGCACTCTTAATGCATTTGTACATCTCTGAGATGTATGAAGATTAAGTTTTTTAGCTGGGTTTTTTCAGTTTTTAAGACTGTTGAAGAAAACAGACCTAATTTTGTGTCATACTTACTTTTAGCTGAAAAATAAAGAGAATATACAAAATGAGAGAAGCAAAAGAGAATCTTTATAAATAACACTTAGAAAAAGTCCCCAAAAAGGCTAATTTATATGAAATAATTGTTAATAGCTTAAGAAAAAATGGTATTTCAAGTATTTATCTTCATACTTTAAGAGATTATAAGCTCACCCATTCAGAAGGTGGGATTTTTTTAAAGTTTGAAAAGTCAGTAGTTTGGGAACTATAGAACTCGATCTGAATGAATTAAGACAGAAGAAGAAGATCACTTACTTTTTTTTTGATACTACCTCTTCAGTTTTTGTCTAGATTTTAAGGAAATAGTAAAGAATATTTCCTTCAGTGGAACTACAAGACCTGTGATTTTTTCCCCCTTTTGAATTATAAGGAAATAAGTGGGGAAAATAATGGCTTTTGCTTTCTATGTAGATCTTGCTTCTTCTCCACTGATCTAAATGAATTAATGTATTTCATTAATTTTTGACACTACTTCACTTATGAGCAAAGATTGACTTTTAGGATTTTCTGAAAAAGATCGAAGTGGCTAAAATGAAGATATTGATGTTTCTGTAGCTTCTGTAACTATTTAGCCAATTGCTATAAAGGCAGTAAAAGTAACCTTTTATGAAATGAGCAGTACAGAAAAAACCCCTTCTTATTTTAGTTCGTAAATACAAAGCATCTAGAGGAAATTCCATGTCAAAGAGGCCAAGAAAATCAATATAGACTAAAAGTTACATTAATATACATAATATTTACATAATTTACATAATATTTACAATTCCTAGTCATCATTAAGTATGTCTCAGTTAGATTTTCTTTACTGTTGGTATTTGTTTGTAGTAAGATCGTGGTCATGCCTAGTGGTAGTATTCTGCTTTCAGGATAAGCTAGATTTATAGGAAAAACTCCAGAAGAAATAAATTAACCTTCTTGAGAATGATAGAACATTTACATAGAACATTTTTGTCATAGCTCTTGAACCGTAATATGGGGGTGTCTGATCCAAACCATTTCCTGAACACTAGAGCAAAACATCTAGGAATCCTGTTGTCAGCTGCCTCCTGCCGTGGTCAGTGAAGTGAGAGCTTTGAGCGTATTGGTACCAGCAGCATTGCTGCAGCTGTGCTGCTTGGCTGTGGCACTGTTCATTGCGACATTGTGTACAGTACTCCAGACTTACATTCAGCATTCCATTCTTAGATGGAGTTCTTACAAGGGACTTCTGTAAATATTTCTTAAACTCAGTTACGTACATTTGTCTTCTGCAGTGTAACTAGGTTTCTTTGTTTATCGTTAGCATATACTTGACCACTGAATAGTTAGTAAACTGGTGACTTTCATGAATCTGTAAACTCAAATGCTTGCAAGACTATTGGGGCAGCTTTCTGAGGATGGTAAATTGTAATTGTACATTTGCATGATACTAAGAAATATTTGATTGGAAGGGTTTTTTTGTTTCCTTTCTTAAAATCTATTTTTCCTTACTTAAAAGCTGTTTAGGTAGGAAGTTATTATGTTGGTTTAGGTAGGAAGTGTAGAGCTTTTTCTTGATGCTAGATAGTCTTTGAAACCAGTGCAGCATCTCTCCAGCTGGAACTTGGCCATGCTACAAGGATGCATTCCTACAGACAAAGTTCAGTTACTTAACAGTGGTAATTTGTTATGTCTCTAAAAGACAAAAATCTTGATCATAAGATTCTAACATAATCTCTAATTATGTTACTGGAATGGATGATTGTACTCTGAAAATGTGGTACGTAAGTGGGTTTTTGAACTTTGAATTTGAAAAGAAAACTTAGAATCATCAAGGCTGCAAGAGACCTTTAAGATCACGAAGTCCAACTGTCAACCCAGCGTTTACCAGTGCAAGCCCTAAGCCACTGAACCATATTACCCAGTGCCAGATCCAGATAGCTCTAAAACACCTCCAGGAATGGTGATTCCACCATCTCCCTGGGCAACCTGTTCTAGTGCCTGACCACCTTAACAGTGAAAAAATTGTTTCTGGTATCTAATCTGAATGTCCCCTGTCTCAGTTTAAGGTCGTTTCCTTGGTTCTTCTCCCTGTAGGCACAGTAGAAGATACTGGACCCCACCTTACTAACCTTACTAACAGCCTCCTTTCAGGCAGTTGTAGAGTACAATGAGGATTCCCCTGAGCCTCCACTTCTCGAGGATAAACACTGCCAACTCCCTCAGGTGTTTCTCGTAAGACATGATCTCAAGATGCTTCATGAGCCTTGTTGTCCCTCTCTGGACATGGTCCAGCACTTTGAAGTCCTTTTTGAGGGGAGGGGCTCAGAACTGAGCACAGGACTCTGAGGTGTGACCTCATCAATGCCAATCCTTTCCCCAGACCTGCTGGCTACACTATTTCTGATACAGGAATCCATTTGTCTGCCAAGGTAAAAAATAATATGCTTTCTTGTCTTTTGTCTATGGAACATAAAGTGCCCCAATGCCAAGCTGTAGGAGATACTCCACTAGCTACATCTAGTTCCTTGGCAGGGCCTACATTTTATAGAGCTGGCTGTACTGGCCTTATTTGGCCTATATGCTGCTGAATTAGAAGTCTCAGTGCATTTATTTTAATTCTTAAATTGTTTTATTGTACCAGGCAAATGAGCTTGACAGCAGTTCAGACAGTTCAATAGTTTTCTCTGCAAACATTAGCTTAGCATGCCATCTTAATTATGCTGTGATCTTTGGTTTGGCTCAAAAGTTACATCTAGGGGGAGAAAAATGCCTCAGGAGTTGAGAAATATACCAAATCCTACATCAGGAGAGAAATACTTCACCTCGAGGTAGGCATTAATACTTGTTGGAAAAGACATTGCGAAATCTAAAGTAATAGATTGTCCCTAGTGGTTTCAGGACAGTAAAATATTCTTCTGAAGTTGTGACATACATGAGAATCACAATGAAACACGAATTTTGGATACTTTATAAAATGTATTTAGAAAAAAAACAATTTTAATGTGAAGTAATTGTTTTTACTGCCAACTTTTCTTACACTTATGAAGCAAGCATGCATTGCAGGAATTTTCCAGGCTTTGATTCAGGAAGGTACTTAACTTTTAACCTTAATTTAAAATCGCCTTAAAGTGAACAAGATTCTAGCATGAAATCACAGAGATGAGGGAAATGGATAATCAAACATCTTTGTGAATAGGGTCACAGTTTTGTATATAATTATGCAAGCCAGCAGATGGAAGAGAACAGCAAATAGCTGTTCTTGCTGATTTTTGTAACCAAACTGTAGGAAAATGGGCTGCATCAAATGATATGTAAGATGGTTTGTCACTCTTGAACTTCACCTCAGGATTTTCAAGAGCCTGTAGGACTAAGCGAATAGGTTTTATTTATTAATTGTGGTTGATGCTTTAATACCACAAAATACTTCAAGTTTTATTAGTTCAGTCTGTGGAAAGCAGTTTTCCTCCAGATTTTTGGAAAATTTACTGTGGTAAACTCAACACTACAAATGTGAATGCCTTTTGGGTAAGCTAGATTTTTTTTCTTTGCCTTTATATTCTTAAAACAAGAAGGGTAGGTTTGAGATGAACAGATGACAAGGTACTTTTTAAAATTTAATTTGATATTAACATTTTATAGAAGTAGGTAGTCTTTGCTAGGGTACACTTTTCCTTTAAGTTAAAACATACTGCATATTTGCTGAAATTGTAAAGTGTCGTAAAATAAATACGTCACTGTCCTGATACCTATGATGGCAAATCTGTTGAGGATGTCAGATAGTTTCTTCTTGAAGATAGAGATACCATTTGCTTTTTCCAAAAATAGAGAGAAGACCAGAACTTGGAGTTACTATCCTGAAGTAAAACTAATGATGGCTACTATAGTAGCCTACTGTGTTAAAAAGGGTAAATGGCTGAAAATTTCCATCACTTAAAACTCTCTTGAGAAGGTAGTATTTGGAGGTGAGAGAAACAGAGTTACATTGTTTTCCTTTTAAGTCTCTTGTTACAACTGGAGCATTTGTTGAATCCCAGCCTGAGGTATTTTCACCAGCAAAGCCTGCCGGAGCAGTATTTTGCCACCCGCAGTGGCTTCTGTTTGTCCTGGTGTAACTGGTTTTGGGGCAAAGCAGTGAGCCAGATTGGTAATAAATTTGTGCTTTAAATAGTCGTTTACCATTGTCTGTTAAAAACAAACTCACAGAGGAGTTTTTTATTGATTTTGCAGTTGTGCTAATGTAGCTCAGGGTAATTCTGCTATCAGTGTAAATGTATAGGGTTTATTTATATTTCTGAGAGAGACTGAATATTTGTGTGGTTATTTTATTACTGATATATGGAATAAAGCATGTTGCTATTTCACAAGAGGTGTTTCTGTATCTTACAGACGTATCAAGCAGTCACTTTCGTTTCTATTTAATAAGGGTTTTAATAGAAATTTGTGACAGTGACTGTTACAGACATCTGAGTCTACCTATTTTCCCCTTATGACAAAAAAAAGGGAAAGATCTTTTCGTTATTACCAGTTTGTCCTGTTCTTTGCTCTTTTTGTAAAGTGTTTTGTTATTTCCTTTCTGAAAACTCATTGATTCAGTTTATTTCTGGAAACATTGATGAGCGAATGAAACTGTCGCTGGACCAAAATGCTGTAAATTATGTCCTATATTGTCTCTAATTTCATCATTATGAAAGATACTTTATTGTTGCTTTGCAAATTAATTCATTTCAGACAGTATTTGATGTTCCCATGACAGGCTGGGGAACAAGAAAGTTATGTGGAGAATTGGTTCCTCTCTCTTCATGGGAACAGATTTAAAAATGTAAATATTTTTCTCCTGCTGTAAGAGATAACAGAGGGAGTAACTCTTACCAAATGTATGTCTTGCTCAACACTACATGCCATTATGCAGCAATGACAACTCTCACATCTCTAGTTAGACAGGGCTTTCAAGTCTTAAGAGTAAAAAAAAAAGGAAAAAATACTGTTTGTGTCAATTCCATACATTAATCTTCTTCATCCCAATCTTTGTATCTTTCTTGTTTTTGTGGGCAAGAAGTGGTTATATCAGTAAATATGGAATCCCTTTGGATTGTTTGGTTGTGTTAAGAGGAGGATTCGCTCTGAAATTACTGGCAGTTAAACAGGGAACACTGTATAGCAGCTATAGTTTTCAGATTTTCGTACTTTTTTTTAGCTTTTGACTAAATTATTTCTGTAGTGAATTGTTTATAATTATGTTCCTGATTTTTAACATTATCAGCTTGATCCAGTCATTCTTTTGCATACATCTAATAACCCAAATCTCAGAAAACTTGAAAGGGTGCTTCTGTTAATTTAGTGTAAAATATTATGAGAAGTGGTTGCAAGTGCAAAGGGGATCATTGATTTCTGAGAACTTTAGTTGATATATGCAGACTGTTCTCATGTATCCAGGCAATTGTCATCCAGAGGGATGGAAAAGCTTGCAAAGTTATTCTGCTTTCTGAAAACTATTCAGAAAAAAAATCTCATGCTGCAGTCTTGTTAAATTTTTGAGGTGAGGGGGACTGTCCTCTATGAAGGAATGACAGGCAGAATTACTTGCAGAAAAGGAGGCTGGAGAACTGGAATGGTAATTCTTCAACAGCAGTAAGTCATGGAGGCAGTGTATGTTTGAAAGTGACTTCTTGATGCCTGTTCAAGGCAGTCTTTCTCATCAACTCTTTTTGCAGCTCTGATAAGGTCAGGCTTTTACTTGATCTTCTGCACTGAGTGGTTCTCATTGATGGTTCTTCCTTTATCTAATATGGAGCTTTTTCTTTGGAGACAAGGGTGATGCTTCCTCAGGGACAGAGAGATGTTGAGGCAGATGATGGTGTACCCTAGCTTATTGAAGAGAAGGTTGATGTATTTTAACAGGAGGTCCTCTGGTAGAGGATGAACTAAGTGCTTCACAGTATTTTTAAGTAAGTAAAGTAATCAATCTGGGAGCCAGTGGCAAAGAGGTTAAGCAGAAAAAGTGGTTTCAAGAGGAGATAACCATCAGGGAGAAAATGTAAGTTAAAACTGATCTATGTCTTATTATATCTTGGCAATAAGCAAAATCCAGTATAGTTGAACACTATACTGTGGAGACTCTTTGAAAGTAAGTTAGGAAGGAAAAGCCTACCTTTTCCATTTTCCTGTCAGTAATATATCTCATCTCCCCTCCCCTCCTGTTACTTGCTTCTCTCCATCTTATGTATCTGATAGGTGACTTTAGGTAAGCACTAACTGTCTCTTCAGTAATCATGGCTGTCTTTAGTATTTGCCATAAAAGGCTGATGGGCTACTCATGCCTTGAGTGTATTTAGTATAAAAGAACAACTGTATTTTGGTATAAGGTTTTCTAGTGCAGCTGCAAAATCTGGATGTTGCTGCTAAGTAAATGAAGCAAGAGCATACAGGTGATTGCTCCCCGTTAGTTGTGAGTTTACTGATATCCTGGGGTAGTAGGTAAAGACTAATGCATGCTGCAGAACTTGCTGGCTGTGCTGAAGGTGTAATACAGTAGGGCTACAGTAGAACATATTTCATTTGAAGAAGTAGCAGTTTCAGTTTTCAGATAAAATAAGCTTCTCAGAACTCTTGATTTCAACTATATTGCTTAGAGAACACTGAGAAGACAGGAGTTTCTGAAACTTGGAGAAAGATGTGTTTATGCGATGATGGAGCAGGAAAAATTCACCATTTTTGCCAAAACAAGATTTGTACTTTAACTGCTTTGTCTTAATGGAATGATCATGTTTTCAAATGGTAAAATGCTGATCATTTGTTTAAAATAAAAATTGCCACATCAGCAACTGGCTCAAACATCGCCTTTCAAGTCAATCTGCTTATGTAATCTGAAATAGCTGGGTTCTTTGGTTTGTTTTTAAATTACTTGTTCATAGCTGAAATCTGTTGATTTTTAAAAAAGGTATTTAAAGTGAATCTGCAGGAATTTTCTGGTCTTTCTTGAAGTGTTCTGTGTATATATTGTAATTGTATGAAATTCCTTGTTTTCTTACTTAATGATCACATTTAGGTGGGAGTGTGACTCAGTTCTATTCTTTGAAATAGTTTATAAATCTTGCAAGCACATGGTGAAGGTTTTCCCTCCAAGATGTCAGGAATGGAAAGAGGATTTGTTTCATGGTGTGATCAGAGCAGTCACGCAGCAGCTTTTTGCCAGATCTCTAGTGCCTGTAGCCAGCTGGTGAGTGTATTCCAGCTTCTTCAGCTGATGCCTGACTGGAGCAGTGGACATTGCAGTAGGAAAGAATCTGACCACTGTTAGCTGACACTGGCATAATTGCTGTGCCATTCTTTAGTAAATGCCATTCTTTAAATGGCCTTTTTTTGTTATAGAGAGGCAAGCTGTTTAGGGAGTGATAATTTCTCTTTCCTGGAATAAATAATATATTTAGAAAAATGGACAGAAGGTTGGTACATACATAATCCTTTTATCAGGTATTAAAAAAAAGCTATGCTACATGTTGGTTAGCATCAGCAACAGAAGTTCTGTCATCTTTATTTGATATATGAAATCAGAGGCATCTGTAGAAACTTGAGCACCTCAGCTCAACTGTTGATGTTGTAATTAGTGAGACATTTCAGTTAGTAGAAACCCATCTGTGGTAATTTCAGAATTGACAGTATTATTTTAAATACACATTTCATGGTCTAATTTAAGAGGTACTTTGCTCTGAGATTCATCACTTCTAGGTGAAAACATAGATGTGTATTTATGATCCACTCAGAGATATAATCTAGAATGACTGAATGAGTGGCCATGGGAAGCAAAGCATTAGAACATGATTTTTCCAAAACTTGTTTTACATGTATTCGTGCTGGTGCTTTTGGAGTATAAACATATGCTGAAGGCTTTTCTGTAACGGTTGTGTTCTTTTCTGAGACAAAATAATGAGGCAGTGAGTAGGATTCTAGCATTTGTAAGGTAATCTCATAAAGCTCTGTCTCAGTTAAAGCAAATGGGGTTACAGTATTCTTAAATCATGTACATGTGAAGGACTTCTAGATTCAAACTGCCTCTTACTCTGATATCGGTCCATAAGTGGATGTAGGATCTGAATTCCTGACAGTACCTTTAAAATTGAAAGAAAAATGTGTGCATTGTAGTATTGTAATTTGAAGTCTAGTACACTTAGCTTGATCTGGAAGACCACTGGATTTGAATTTCAGCATTTGCATATATAAACAAATAATCAGTTAATTTTTTAATAGCCAGTGATTTTTTAAATTAGGTATGACAAGGAAATATCTGCTAATAGAGAAAAGCAAATAAATTAGTTGCAAGAAGATATAATTAGGTTTAGGTAAAGCAATTTTTGAGCTTAAAAAAGGTGCAGAGTTGCATGTTTTCTAGTGTAAGCCTTTCTTAGCTTCTAAAATGTCTGATAAAATTTGTGGAACTTTAACAATCGTATAGTTGCATGAAAAATGTATCTTGAAACAGCCTTATTTTCTTGTTAAATTTTAGTTGTTATTTAAAATGTTTAATCATAACTAAATTTACTCATAGGCCTTGTTGAAATGACAATTCCATTTAATAATTCTCTTATATTTCATATATACATTATTTGAAGAGGATGCGAGGTACAAGACCATTGCAAACTGTTGCCCATTTTCTTTTATTATACTTGCACGTTAGATTTCACTTGCCATTTTATTCTTTGTCATTTGTTGTTTATGAATGGCTTCAGATATCTAGTACAATTTTTAGCAGATCTTGCTATTTTTCTGTCTTTGCCTTTTTTACATTTCTTCTAAGTCCAGCCCTCTTTAAGTCTCTGGGAAATTTTGTTTTGCAAAGCACCAAAATTGCACTTGTTTTCTGTTTAGGAATTCACAAGAGTTTCATTTTAAAAAATCCCTTAAACAATTATTTTATACTGTTGGAGGTGAGTGTATTGTCGTAAGCATTTCAGGAATCAAGGAGGTATGATAATCCAGGTACTTGTTAACACCTTCGAAGAGCTCTGAAATATTTGTGAGATCTGTCTTGGTTTTATAAAAAGCCTGTTTAATATTGCTGTTCTCCTACATTCTGTCCAGCTATCTGGTTCTGTTTTCCACTGCTTTAGTTGCACAAAAGTTTTAATTTTCTACTTCATAATCCCTGAATTTCCCTTGTATCCTTTCTGAAGGACTGTCAGATACCAGTTCCTTTGATACTAGTGCTACTTGGATGAAAGGTTATGCACTGCAGTTGGGCAGTTCTGTACTTCAGAAGTGTTGGATCTCTCTCATCTGATTTCAGAGATTTGGTGTATCAGGATGACTTTCTGTGCTGATATTTAAGTGAGAGACAGTTTCTCAAGCTTGCCTTTGTTTGGAGAGGCTGTATGTTAAGCTCTTCTGGATCTTCTTTGGACACTGTTCAAGTGTTTTGTTTGTTCTTTGAATAACTGGTTGTTATAGTCCATATCAATTAAATGTTTGCTCCTTTATGATAACAAGGTTGTCCTCCTGGGTAGAACATAGTAACAGCCAATGGTAAATCAGACCAAAGATGTATTTACTTAGTCCAGTAGTACTCCTTTTTGACAGAGGACAGTAGAAATTCTTAAAAAGTAAAAATGGATAAAGAAGATAATGGTTTCCTGTAATACTTTCTCAGCATCTTTTATTCTTAGGTTAATCAAAATATCTGTACATACCACATTGTTTAAAAAAAATTAACTTCCCAGAATCCCAGAATGGTGGGGGTTGTAAGGGACCAGTGGAGGTCATCTTTTCCAAAACCATAGCTCTATCTGGGTCATCTAGAGCAGGGTGCCCAGGACCATATCCAGAGGTCAAGCTACCTGCAAGTTTTGTTAATTTTATAATGAGACATAATTCAAGTTAAATAATTAGCAGATTGCCTATTTTTGTACAAAATTCCCTAGATACCAATGTAATCAGTATGTCTTAAGACCTGCAAATAAGGGTTTTTTTTTCCGTGTTAAAATAATGGATTGCTTTAAATAGGTAAGTAAGTATTACTTTGAAGTTAAGATGATGGAATCCAAAGTGTAAACTACAGGAAACATCTAAAGTTTTTACCTAGACTTTTCATTCAAATATCATTTATAATATCCTAGCTGTAAGTATCTATACAGTACAAATACTTTTACATGTTCAGCATAATAAAATTGTTTACAGTTTTATGCAATATGTAATCTAAATTTAAGACAAGTTGTGCAATTCATCAGAGCAGCTCCTCATATGAAGTAGTGCATCATGATTTATCCAGTGTGTTCTTATATGCCACAATATTTTTTTCAAATGAAAAATGTTCTTTTTCAGGGTTCAGCTGATCCCTTAAACAGTGCTTTCCACCTGACATACAACATGGTATTGAACTTACTTCGAGTAGAGGAAATTAACCCTGAATACATGTTAGAAAAATCATTTTATCAGTTCCAACATTACAGAACTATTCCAGAAATAGTGGAAAGTAAGTATTGCTGCATGTTCTCATGTGAGTAGGTATAATACATGGTAAGGTTGGGTATTTTTATTATGCATTATTTATTATGCTTATAGGAATTTTTACCTGGGCAGTTTTTGTCTTCCCTGCCAACAGTTGCCACTGCACCATTTGTTGCTGTGTTATAGTTTCAGTAATTTCCTCTTGTTCTTAGGACCTATACTTATATGCGCCATCAGTTTATGAAGAGAGCTTTCCTCTGTGAGTCAGACAAGAATGGTTGTCACATTGCTAAACTATAGGATGGGAAGAAGGAAAAACAATTTAAAACTTCCCGTGGCTCATTTGAGATGCAGGGAGGAAAAATCTTAGGAAAGAAAGTCTTTCACCTTTTCATATCTCAGTACAAGCTGTAAAAAGAACTTAAGTGCACTGCCTTCAGAGCAGTGTAGGTAAGAAATGTTTAATTATAAGACAGCGAAAAGTTCAGAGAGATCTGGGACTTTAATTGCACTCCACTGAGTAAGTACATTTTGACCCATGATCCTTGAATAGTGAGTTTTTTCATGAGCCAAAGTCAGTCTCTGGAAATTTCAGCCAGTGTTTGAGAGTGAGGCCTCTTTCAAAACTTAATCCAGGAGAATCTTAAGAACATGAGAGGTAATTATGATTATTGAGCAGTTTATCTGTTCATTTGTTAATTGAATGTGTATGTGCATGTAGCTTTCATAGCCACGGAGAGGGAGGGTTTCAGTTACCTTTCTGTTAGTTTGCAGGTGTAGTAGTAGTTAAATATAGTATTTATTTCCTTCCTTTATTTCCCTATTCCAGCTGGCATGCCTAGATCTTTATTCTGTCATTCCAGCATTGATGTTTAAATAGAAAAATGGAGCTGAAGAACATTTTTCATAGTTCTTGGACAGTTTCAGTTTAGGCACCCATACTGGGCGTTAGAATTTTGTAATCCCTTCAGCTGCAATTAAAAACACAAAGGAGAGAATTGGCTACTTAGACTAAGGAAGAAAGTATGCCATGAGTATGAATGGATGGCTTATTTCTTTTAAAAATTGGCAGGTAAAAATAAGGGGCACTTCCCGGAGTTGTCTCTCAAGTCCCAGTGAAGTGGGATTTCCAGGCCACTTATGAACCTTCAAGAACAGCATGCAAGAGGATAAGTTGGTAGAGAGGAAAAAGAGATTTTTTGTAATCTGTTCTTTATTTTTGTTTGCTGGTGATAATACCAGAATAAGAGAATGAATCATACTGTTTAGAATAAAAACTGATTTGCTTAAATAAGGTATAAAAGTATAGGACGAAGAAAATACTGATTTTCAACTGATAAATCAGAGCCTAAAACAAGTTAGGAGGAACTTCTTCTAACAACGCCCCTCTTGCTGAAACACATCTTTTTAGAAGATATCTAAATGAGCAATCTTATTTTTTGTAGGAGGAGATAAAAAGCAGTGGTAGACACTGTAGTGGTAGACCTTTCTACAAAATGATTGCAAGTTTTAATGTGGCTTCTGTGCAAAACTAGATCAGTTATTCCTGGATAATTGGGTATTGGCCTTTTCCAGTTTCTCAAGCTTGTTTATTTTAAGAAAATAATACTGGTATTTAACTCAATGGACAAATTTACAGATTTCTAGCTTTCCAGAGAATGGGTTATTGTAAGTAAAAAATTAGTACTAAAAGTGGTCACAAAATATTAGTCATGGAGAGCTGAAAGTGAAACACTGATTCCTCAATCTGTGTGAAACTATTAATTTTCATGAGATTTTACTTTTCATTATAGGAGTCAATAATCTGGAAGCACAGTACAACAAAATTGTAATTCCCAATGAAGAAAATGTGGTGATATACTACAGAATCCGCCAGCAGCTTGCAAAACTGGGTAAAGATATTGAAGAGTATATTCACAAACCAAAGTACTGCTTGCCCTTTCTACAGCCAGGAAGACTGGTAAAGGTAACTTGATTTTTGTTTTGTTTTGTTTTTCATTTCTGCCTATTTGTGAAATCTGAAAGGTTCATTTGTGTCTGCCAGTTTACCATCTTGAAGAATTACATGCGTCACACTAAGCACCAATTTTGACTTGTGTTTCTTTGCTAAGTATTCAATAATGCATTAAAATAAATACTGTTTTCATGATGAATAGTAGTCCACGACTGCTGTTGTAAATATTAAAAATACAAAATGTTGTGCTTGCTAGGATGTTGTTATATATGTTATGTTATAACATCTTGTAATATTTCCAGGTGAAGAATGAAGGTGATGACTACGGATGGGGAGTGGTTGTTAATTTCTCTAAGAAATCAAATGTTAAGGTAAAATGCGCATTCTCTCCATTACCAAAATATATACCTGTTTTTTTCTGAAAATAAGATAAAATTCCTATTTCTTTATAGTTCTCAAAGGCAAAAAAATTTCTTTTACCCCAAATTTATAAAAGCTCTGAATTTCCTGAAATGAAAGTGCAAAGAAATAAAGCTATAGAAGATGGAGAAAACTCCAAGTCTTGTGTTCAGTTTTTAACTTTTAATGTATTTGTGGAGGAACTGCTTGCTTTTCTGATACATTGCCAGTGCTAATTAAAATTTTTAATGAGAAAGATACTGTATTGTTTTCTCTCAGAAAATCTATAGAAGCCCTGAGTGAAGGCTGAGAGCACTGGGAGACTGACATTTAGCTCTATGAAGAAGGTTATCTTAAGCTGGCAAATTGTGCTTTGAGTCCTAAATTAGAAGTGAGACATGGAATTGCTTGTCCTCTGAGACGTTGCCATAGAACAGGAAAATTAAAATACAGAGAGAGCAAAACAATAGAAATGGATCTGAGGACATTTGGAAGAAAAGACAGAGGGCAGTGATGGATGGAAGCCAGACTTCTAGAAATGCATTTTCATAGTTGGTCTCTGTAGAGATGATGTGTTGGTGTCCCTTTCAGAAATGTTTTGACCAGGCACTCTGTAAATGAAAACCTGAGTTACAACCATATTTTTCCTGTGATAGCATTTGGGCTGTAATTTTAGCGGAGCATTGGCTTTATTTGCTAGGTCTAAATGCGAAGTTACGTCTGTTAAGTTCTGGTGGTGCCTGGTCATTATGGCATCTTTTGATGCTTTTCTAATATATATTCATTAAAGAAGAAATGAGAAAAATGTTTTCATACAGAACTTACTAAAAGAGATTTTGTTTTGTTTTCCATCTTCCTTTTAAAAGTCATATTTCTTTCTTTTTTCAAGTTGAAAAACTGGGCTGTTACTGTTGTTGCTTAAATCTTTGGTTGTAGATTGGCTTTCTCATAGCAACATGCAAGTTATAAACCAGATTGTCCCCTAGTCCCAGCTTTCTCTGTAAAATTGCCAACCTCTGTGTCACTTGGAGGCATTTCTTCTATCTGTGTCATATTTTATTCACATATATATTTGCCTTCCCTATCTCTCCTGTCTCACTGTTGTATAAACCTTTGGGCTTGAATATTAGCTTTGAAATTGTGATCTGTTTTGCAAGAGAGGGATGTGGCTCCAGCAGCACTTTTTTCCTTAAGTTGTTCTAGCAGCTGAGTTGAATTTTTCCTTCTGAGTGTGTGGAAAGAATGACAATAGGTGCTGGAAATTAAGGAACAAACCTAAAGCTATGTAACTTCTAAAGTCAATATGAAAAGACTAGTTTCTATGAGCAGAAGCAAAACAAATTACTTGAAGTCGTCATTGTTTACCCATTTTAGTGTTTATTCAATGCATTTTTGTCCTGAGACACAGATGTCATTCCCCATTACTATTTAAAGTATACAAGTATACGTATTTAGTACTGGAAAGATATTACTTATGCTGTATCTTTAAACCTTTATCCACTTTTAAGCGGAACAGTTCTTTGGGTTTACTTTTAGGAATTATGTTGAATTCAGACTATATTACTAGTTCAGTTGCAAATTTTTCTTTGCTATATTGTAGTTTCTAAATCCATTTTCTAATGAGAAATCTATGCAATTAATAATGAATTTTGGGTTATAGTATGTATTTCACATAATACTCCTTGTTCTTTGCATTGTGAAAGCAAATGCATGAGTCATGTCAATTATGTTTATTATTAATTATCTGTAAATGCTTTTCCAACATAATTAAACAAATCAGTGTTCCAAAACTGTCAATGCAAATAGCACTTTCCTGTCTACTGTTGTTCAGAATAGAATTTATCTCAGGCAGGGATGCTTGCTATATATTCTACATTATAGTAGGCAGCAAAATAACTGTGTCCTTTGGAATTCATAAAAAACCCAAATATTTTTGAGTGAGAAATTTTATTTCCACTGGATTATGCCAGCAGTAAGCTAATGATACTGTTGTGCTGTTGATAGTCAGTATTATTTGATCCCTGATTCTAGATGTGAAATTTTTGTCTCTTAAAAATTATGGATACCAAAATTTCAGATGCTGCAATTCTATCTTCTCTGTTTAGATTATTATAATCCTTGTATATTTATAATGTTTGCTACGTAAGCATCTCTTTTAGTGCTGTGTTGTGGTCATTGAATTTTCAGTAAGTTTGATATTACTAATCTGGGTCTCTGAATTTGTTATTTGTTCTATCCTTCTTGGTTCCTGGGCACGATCATCTTTCTTATTTTGGTTTGTTTCCAGACACTTGAAGTAAGAGATGTTTCAGGGCAAATCTGAAATCCTAAGAATTCAACTAATCCTGCAATACTCTGCTGAAAAGAGCTTAATTTTGTCCTTGAAGCATATGAATTGATGCAGCATGAATTAATGAATCATTTGAACTTGATATGACAGAGAAGTGGCTAACACGTGTTTCAAGGGTTCTAGTCTCCTTTTATTCTTGCATATAGAAACATGTCCGTTGCTGTTCTAGGGTGTAGTGATTTTTAGTACCTGTACTGTTGTAGGAAACCCATGGAAGGAAACAGTACACGTTAAAAAAGCAGTTGTAGATTGAGTCATATCTAGTCAGCTTTTTCTAAAAGCTGTTGGTGTAATATTAGCAGCAGATGTTAATGATTTTTATACTCCTGCTTTATTAATAAGTTCACAATACAATCACAGGTAGAAGTATTTTTCCCTCTCATAATTTTCTAGACATCTCCAATTCTAGTATTTTCTGTTGCACACTTGTGCAGCTGTGAGTTTAGTCTCTACTTCATTCAAGTCAGCATTGTGCCTTCCCTGGCTTTGGCTGGATACCGATCTGGTACATGTGGGTATTTTAAAATTCTAATTCAGAGAGTGGCAGTGGTTTGGATCCCCTACATTGCTGTGAGTGCTTTCTGCAAATGTAGGATATAATTCAGAGGAACAGTTTCTTCCTCAGCAAGTAATTGGCATTTCTTGAAGAAATAATTTAGCTTGTACAACAGGATAAACTTGTTTTTATCGTTAGTTTATGATGGCACTTTCTCATAACACTTCTGAGAATCTCTTAAAAATGCTAGTTGGCATGCAGTGAAATAAAATAGTATGTTGTAGATTTGTAATGAAAAATATTGCCCAGTAAAAATGAACTGAGTTAAGATGGGATTTTGAAAATAATGTTTTCTTTTTCTCTTGTATTTGGAAGCAGAAAGTTTACACATGGTATTTTTAAAGATGATGTCTGCCTTTTGTGTTAGGCCTATAACTTAGTTTTGTTTGAAGTCCTAACAATACTTGTTTGTAGTAGGAGTGTATTTGAGCAACCCTAGTGCATATTGATCCAAATAACTATTGCCAGTGTTTTTTAAAGCAGCGTGTTAAAAAAAAAAAAAAAAGGTTATGGCCTAATGGTTATGGGGAACAGTAGTCTTTAATCACCACACCTACATGTTTGCGTTCATTAAATGAATGCCAGATGTTACAGGTGCAGTTTGGGCTGTGTAAAGATGAGCCTGCAAGATGCAGCTTTCTGTTTGCCACGGATACAAGCTGTTATGCTTGGAAGATCTTTCTGTGGTCTTTGTTGTGCATGGAAAATTGAACGTGCAAACCTGCAAATGAAAGAGACCCACTAAATTTTGGGTTGGTTTTTTTTTCAAATGCAAAGTTCAGTACTGCTAACATGATGCAAATATGCATTACAGTCTTAAAACATATTGGCTTACTTTGAATGAGTTACGTGTAGAAGAAAATGCAGATGCAGCTGAAGTTTCAAGCAGACTTAGGCTACTCTGGCAAGGGAGGATGGGGGAGGGTAATTTTTTCAAGTGTGTTTTTCTGTGGGAGGAATCTTCCAATCAGTTCGCCAGAGTGTGGGTTTTCAGAATGTACTGCAACACTGAGCTGATACTCTGTAAGAGACATAGCTCATTTCTACCTTTAATGCTGGAGAAAGCATGTGTTTTTTCATTCATTCCTGCTTGTATTTTAAAATAACTGCTACAGACCTGCTCTTTTTCTGTACCCTCAACAGCCAAATTCTGGTGAATTGGACCCATTGTATGTAGTTGAAGTGCTCCTGCACTGCAGCAAAGACAGTTTGAAAAATTCTGCTACTGAGTCTGCAAAACCAGCCAGACCTGATGAGAGAGGAGAGATGCAGGTTTGTTACATGTGTTTATTTTCAGTAGTTCCTTATAAACTTTCCCAAATCTTCATTTCCAAACCATTTGCAAACTCTGGTAAAAGAGGGACTGATGCATTTAAGGAAGAGAAAAAATCTGTACACCTAACTCTGCCTTCTTAATAAATTAAAGTAGTAGTACTGTTTGACAGATGCTTTTTTTCACCGTATCTTGACTCTGGGAACAGAATTCTTTTTTAATTATGAAAATTATTAAGGCTGGAAAAGATTTTCAAGATCATTTAGTCCAACCCTTGAACACCAGCTTATCACTTACATCATAGCACAAAGTGCCACATCCAGTTGTTTCTTGAACCCTTCCAGAGATGGTGACTCCACCACCTCTCTGGACAGCTTTGCAAAACTCTTTCATACTAAAATTAAATTGAAATTTTTTTTAGTGAAAATATTTGCATTATTTAAAATTTTAAATTTGAAACCCTGTATCAAGACAAACAGTTAAAATTTTCAGATCAAAGGTAGTGTAATTTGTCTGCAAGCTTGCTCTCAGAAACTCCATTTAAACCTTGGACTTAAATGCAGCAGTGATTCTTCATGGTGTCATGATGGTTTTCATACTTAGGAAGATTTATTTTCTGTCTTGATGTTCTATGCTGGTAGCATTCTTAGTTAAGTATATGACAATAATTTATCTGGTTTGGATCAGAAGAGGTATTCCAGCAGGTAAGATGCAAGGTAATAGAAAAGCTGTTGTTTTGTTTTCAGCTGTAGTCTTTCTCCAGATGTAACTGCATTCAGAATTTTCCCATTTGGACAATTACTCTTCTTCTTTATGAATACTTTATGTCATTAGCAGCATTTTCCTACTTTCTGATATTCCTTTACCCACTGCTGTGTCCTTGAGCACTAAGTTTTCCTTTTCCCTTGAAAAAGTTTTGCTATGGACCAGTAATTAGAGGTATGTTTTTTACTGATTTATGAGTTACTGCACTCTCTTTGATAGGTTGTTCCTGTTCTGGTGCATCTTGTCTCAGCTATCAGCAGTGTCCGACTCTACATACCGAAAGACCTGAGGCCTATTGATAACAGGCAAAGTGTGTTAAAATCTGTACAGGTAAGTTCCACTAGGCTGTGTAAGTACTCTGCTCTGCTTAGTGAGATACTCTTAAACCTAAGGCAACTTGTTCTAAAGAAATTTGTGTAAAGTTTCTGTCACATCTTCAGCCTTATTCTTTAAAGGGGTTAGAAGCCACAATGTATATCAGTTGTTTCTCCTTGTCAAGTAATTTTAAACTGATTTTGAAAACTACTGAAACATCACATAACTTACATTACAGCCTCCTGTGTCTCTATAGTTCTGCCAGCTTATTTTACTGTTACTTATCTCAAAAAAAATTTTTTTCATTATTTTAGGAAGTACAGAAACGGTTTCCTGATGGAGTGCCCTTACTAGACCCTATTGATGACATGGGCATCAAAGACCAAGGTTTGAAAAAAGTAATCCAAAAAATAGAGGCATTTGAGCATAGGATGTATTCACATCCTCTTCACAATGATCCAAACTTGGAAACCATATACAAACTTTGTGAAAAAAAAGCACAGGTAAAGATACAAACCAAATTATTTTGTGTTTAGCTGCAGAGGGGGGAGGGAGGTTGTCTTCTCTACTTGCTTTTCTTTTTATTTGCAAAGCCCAAATCAACTCTTTTAAAAATTACTGAATCTCACTAACAAAATGGCTGAGTTCGTCATATGCCCTTCCTTGGTACAGATGCAAAGTATGTCTGNGGGGTCTTTTTCACTGACTAGACATAGCACAATGCAATGTAGGAAAAGTCTTCATAGATAGTTTTAATTGATAATTTTTAATATATTTGTACAAACCTAAGTTGAATTGACGCGGCTTTTTAGCTTGGGTGGCGTACCAGAGAAATCATTGTGCTGCTGCTTCCTGAGCTGACTCTCAGCCTGGAGTTACTTATTTTGTACAGAGTTGTACCCTCTTAGACTGAAATTGGTTGTGCATAAAACCAGCTCTCATGTTTCTCTGCTGCTTGAGAAAACAGGTTCTCCAGCAGCCACTTCACAGAAGTGAGGTGGTTCTAGTATGGGCAGCACAGAGTTGCATGTGGTAAGACCTGATGGACTGAGCAGCGTTTTGCGAAGATGTCTGCTATGAGAATGTAGATGGTGACTGTGATGAACTGCAAGCCCCTGGAGAAGTTCTAATAGCAGAAATTAATGCCTTTGGCTTACATTTCATTGAATAATTGGTTAGCTGAGATGTAGTATAGGTCTCAGAAGATGAGCGCTCATTTCTCAACAGAGAATTCTTTGTCTTTTTAGTGTGGGCTGGTTTGGTTTGTTTCCCACTGTGGGTAAACAGCTTAACTTCCCAAGCTTACCAGAGATTTCAGTAGGTAAATGGAGCTGATTTTTTTACTATTATTACTATTATTAAATTTGTTTTAAACCTTCCTCTTGGGCAAGTCAACTAGTCAAGTAGTATGTTCATATACCATTGTTCTGAGGCCTTTATGTAAATTGAACAATGTCTTTAAAACAGTTGCATCTATTAAACCAACAAGGTGTAATTCCTCTCCTTCTGGCCCCCCAGATTGCTATGGATATTAAAGTGGCAAAGCGAGAATTGAAGAAAGCCAGAACTGTCCTGCAAATGGATGAGCTGAAATGCCGCAAGCGTGTTTTGAGAAGACTGGGGTTTGCCACATCTTCAGATGTTATTGAGATGAAAGGACGGGTTGCTTGTGAAATTAGCAGGTAACTGGCTTCTGTGCAAACTGTTCATTGTCATGTATGTACACTTTATTGTCCTTGCTAAAATTAGTACATTATGTTTATATTTTTAAGTTTTTACACCATTAAAAAAAGGGTTCTTCAGAGACTGTGTTCTGTGTAAAGTAGCAACTTAAGGACAAAATACAATAGGTTTTAAAATTAAAATGTAGACATGAAAATGCCGAAACAATGGCTATTTTTGTGCCTGACTTAGGTAATAGCATGTGTTTTCATTTAATGTTGTACATTGCATGAGGGGAAGGTCTTCATTTCTGTGTTTGACGCTGAACCAGGACTGTTGGTACAGTCACTCACAAATGAGTGTAGCAATGATTGTCAGCAGTTACCAAGTCACGGACAGGTTTACAGTAGAGAAAATTGCTTCTATAGGAATCTGTGAAGTGATGCATTTTAATGTAATACATTTATCAGGTACATATTGAAAAATGTGAAAAAAATCATGAATCGGACTTTAATATCTTACAGTGTAACTCAGATTTTGATAGGATTTTATATTTTTAAAAGTCCAGTTACTGCTGTACTCATTGTCTTACAGGTAAGTTTGAAAGCTGCTACCGATATTTGTTTGATAGCTAGTTACCTTGCAAAATCTGATAGCAAGTGGGGAAGCTGAATCTGAGTTTTATCTGCTTCCTGACTGTCTGGAACTGTTTGAGTTACACATCTCTTTTTTAAAAAAAATCATTGTTTTTCCCTCATCCTATGCATTTTTAAAATTAACTCTAAAAATAGAGATGTTTTAGCCAAATAAGTATGGATTTTGTATCTGCATCATGCAGTTACTTTTATAATTCATGATTAAGTCTCTATTCTTCAAGTAAGTTGAAGAAAGTTTGTTCCTTTCTTCAGTATTTTGGAAATACCCAGGTGAATCTTTTCTAAGCAGCAACAGTATTAGTTTTAATACTTTTTGTAAGTTACCTCACTCCCTGGTTCTTTCTGATCTCTTGATATTCTGATAGAAACTGACTAAATCAGCTATTCATACTAACTCATATGATCTGTCAGGAGAGTTTTATTGTAGTCCAGTAAGTGCTTTTAGTTTCTTTGAAGTACTGTTGTAGTCTCTATTAATTAGCATTCCCCATAATAAGCTAATATATTTGTGTGTGTGTGTGTGTTTGGTGTCCCTGACAGTAAAATTAAGATGCTGGTTTTTTAATCCATATCGAGTTGCTTCACAAAACAGATTAATATTCTTCATTCAAAAATTACATATCAGTAAGTCATTCCCCTAAGCTTCACTCTCTTTATTTTAGTGCTGATGAACTACTCCTGACGGAAATGATGTTCAATGGTCTCTTCAATGATTTGTCAGCAGAACAGGCAACTGCAGTACTTAGCTGTTTTGTATTTCAAGAGAATGTGAGTTATGTCTTCAGTTCAAGAATCCTAGACATTCCTGTCTTCTAACAATACTGTTTTTAATTCAGTTGCAGAAATTCATCATAGCAGTATGAGCCATTGCACATTTTTGATTGCTTCCTAAAGTGTTTGACATGAACTCCCATTGAACTTAGCGAAAACATTTCAGCTTCAATGCTAAAGTCTCTTTCCTCATGAGAGACACTCCAAAGGTTGTGTTAAATTGCAGTCTTCCTCTTGCAGTGAAGCAGTATCAATAGATTCTCAGCATATGTGCTGCTATTAATACACACACACCCTTCCATATAATTGAAAATGTAGAATTATTATCTCAAGAAGATGCTCAACAATAGACCCTACACTCTGGGGTGAGCACATATTTAATCCTCAGACATGTCTGTGTTATGTTGCATGGTCAGTACCCTTGACCATTGATGGAAATGGCAGTACCACGTGGAATTGATACCAAAAAGGCTGTTAAAATCAGACCACATGTTTTTAAAAGCAAAAACATGGGCATTTAATACCAGATGTTATTGTTTTCCTACCTGCAAGCTGTATGCAAGATTAGTATCACCCCAGAAAATTAGTAAAAATAAACTTCCATGTGAAATATTTTTGCAAGTAGGTAGCAAGATATATCACTCAGGTTGATTCTAAATATGGAAAAAAATACTAGCAGCAGATGCTAATGCATTCCATTTGTTAGTAGAAGGGAAACCAAGGTAAACCATTTTTAATTAGAATATTGGGATTCACTCAATAATAGTACTTGAGTCTAAACAGCTAGGGCATAAAGATGTTCCTCTATTTTGAAAAGCCATATTTTTATATATTGCCACTGATGCTTAAGTTATTAAAAACATTTTGTATTCTTAAAGAAAAGCTTGTAACTGTTGAAGTAGTTAATGGCAGTTCATTTGTCAGTTCAAAACTATGATGCAGCTAAATACAGGGAATTTTGGAAGTATCCAGAAAGCAGGTGCTGCTTTTCATAATGTTGGTATACTATACAGAAAGATTTTGTTTTCTGATTTAGTTGAGGAACAAACATTTGGGGAATTCAGTAATTTTAGTGTTTGGCAACACGTTTGAGAATTTATTGGAATAATATAGGGTGGCAGTACCACACATGGAACTTCTGGTTTTGCATTTAATTTGGTACAGAGCAAATGTATGGGAGCACTTGTGATTGCTTAATATCTTCTTTTTCAGTCCAGTGAAATGCCAAAATTGACTGAGCAGCTGGCAGGACCACTTCGGCAAATGCAGGTAATTAGAAATCTGTCTGAGCTCAGGCTTAATATTAACATGAGCAAAGCTCATGAGTAATGTATAATAAGTGTACAGTAAAGACCTAATTTTGGATCATCAGTGAATTCAGCTGGCACTGCATGTGATTTTGCAACGTGTAATTAATAATACGTTATATGGTTTGCAAGAAGTCTTTATGCTAATTTAGGACATGCCTCTAAAAGTTTTATAAGCTTGCTTGCTACACTGTAGATTCTTAGTGTAGGCAGACTTCATGTAAACAGTGGTTTACTTTCTGAGTAATTTCACACTAAAAAGAAAACCTCATCCTGTAATGCAGTACCTAATAATGTACATGTCTTTTTGTCAGTTAAATTCTTACTCTGGTTAAGTATATTGTAAATATAAAATATTTTATTTTAAAGGAATGTGCAAAAAGAATCGCCAAGGTGTCAGCAGAAGCAAAACTGGAAACTGATGAAGAAAATTACTTGAATTCTTTCAGACCCAACTTAATGGATGTTGTGTATACATGGGCAAATGGAGCTAACTTTGCTCACATCTGCAAAATGACAGATGTCTTTGAAGGTAGGCTAATCAGTTGTTCTTTAGAAGGTATGAGTTGGTAATTCTACAACAGGGAATGGTAATACTGAATAACCTTTTCGTAAACTCAGATGTATCCAAGCATCTGTATGGCCAAACTCAAGTGGGGGAAAATTTGTTTACTNACTTTCTATAAAACTCAGAAATTCTAAGCATTACAACAAAAGGTAATGCTTACTTTTTCTAGTTAAAGGGAAAAAAAACATGTTCCAAATGCTTGTCATCAAGAAGTACAGCTCTTGCATTTGTCCTCATTATAGTTAAGTTTTTTGTTTGGAATAACCAGTTCTTCCTGCTGACTTAATGATGACAGAAGTGAGAAGTGGTAACCAAGTCTCTTTTTTGAATAGTTTTGCACAGCAGTGCAATGGAGAGAGTTGCAAAGCCTAGATATAATGTGTCAGGTGGATTAATTTGGTTCCTAAAACTGGAGTACTAAAAACTGCCCCGTGAGGAAGAATACTTTGTTTTCACTTTTAAAAGTATGATGATTTACAGCTCTGGTATTTTGTAAAAACAAACCATCCAAAGGGTTGTCAAACAAGAATGGTCAATACTAAAGGTCAAACCAGAATGCAAAACCAGCCTGTTGGAAGTTGTGAAGAGTAGGATGGATGCACCACTCTTAGAAGTCTTTCCTTTTGAAGTTGTCAGATGCTATTTTCTTCTTCACAAAAGTTTGCAGATTACCATATGACAAGGGAATTCATGCACATAATTCCTGCATGTAATCCAATGCATAGACCCAGGAACTTTCTAAAGAAAGTTGCTTTTGAGCAACACATATCCTGACAGTCTGCTTCTGCAGTCAGTGCATTCCTCTTATTTGAATGAGTATCTGAGCCTTCCATTTGCTATGGAGGCACCCTGAGTATGAGGAACATTAAAGCAGCTGGCTCATGTTTTACATTGACACATTAATGTTCAGAATACACTGGGCAGTAACATTTTCCATTTACCATATTTGTACTAAGACAGTCAGCTTTGTTCTACTCAATAGTGTCAGCTTCCTCAAAATTAGATCTTAGTGGCCTGTTTTGAGGTCATCTTTTGTAACAAGGGTCAATGCATGATTCTTCCCTTAACTTTCAGTAGGCTGGTTTTCTGTGCTTTATCCAAAAGGAAGGGAAGTACTTCAGGCATCCATTGTTGGTTATGTGTACCTTAAATGGATTTTTGTGTTCCTAAATCCCAAGGTAATCCTAATTACCTTGGTTATCCAAGTAACTGTAGTGATTTCAAAGAAAAAGTACAAAATAAGCCTGAGTGTTCCAAGAACAAGTGTGTTTGCCACAAAGTGGAGTAGCCTTGATTTGCTAATGAAAATACCTTGTCTTTTAGCTGAAATATGTGTTGGGAAGAAATAAAAATAAGAGCAGCTTTTTAAAGCCATTAGGAAAGAACGCTAAACTGACTTAAGTATCCTGTTAACTGCAGAGCAACTCCTGCATTATGGAAGTATAAACAATAATAATCCATTTAAAAATTGCAGTTTTCTTTTTCTGGCACAAAAAACTATGTCTGCAAAAAATCCAGCTACGCTGCCTGTAAATGAGTATTCCCTGGAATGGCTGTCGGGGTCGGCCTTGTAAATGGAGACCAGCAAGATCTTTGACAGCTGAGCCAGGGCCTGCCACAGTGCAGCACAGCTGTGCTCAGGGCAGCTGCCCTCAGGTCACTTGTGTTGGTGTGTGCTCTGTGCTCAATAGGCTATGGGTGGGTTTTTCCATCTCGTGTCATTGCAACAGGTTTTACAAACTGCTGCTCTTACACAAACTGTTCTCACTGTAGAAACTGACTTAGCCTAGTGAGGCCCTATGAATGCTTTTTAGAAGAGAAGCATTACTTTATCATGTCTCACTTTCCCAAGAGCTTTGAACAATGTTCTTTTCATACTGATTTTTTTTTCCCGGATATTATGCCTTAAGGGGGTTATAGAAAGGTTGTAGAAACCAAACCCCCTCAAGTGAGCAGAGACATCTTCCTCTAAATTTGGTTGCTCAGAGCCCCATCCAACCTGACCTTGAATGTTTCCATGTATTGAAAGGTCACAATAAGGTCTCCCTGGAGCCTTCTCTTCTCTAGGCTGAACAACCCCAACTCTCTCAGCCTGTCCTCAAAGGAGACCTGTTCCATCTCTGATCATCTTGGTGGCCCTCCTCTGGACTCGCTCCAACAGGTTGATGTCCTTCCTGTGCTGGGGACCCCAGAGCTGGATGCAGCACTGCAGGTGGGGTCTCATGAGAGCAGAGGGGCAGAATCACCTCTCTTGCCCTGCTGGCCACACTGCTTTGGATATAATTGGCTTTCTGGGCTGCAGGTGCACATTGATGGGTCATATAGAGCCTGTCATCCAGCAGCACCCCCAAGTCCCTCTAAGCAGGGCTGCTCTCAAGCCCTTCATCCCATATTTACCCAATAACAGTTACTTTGCCTACAGTAATTTTGACTGTCGGAGATGCTGCTGGAGGAAATAACCAAACAGGATACTGTTTGCTTGTGGCCAGAAGAGCAGAAGCATTTAGCGTTGTTTTGTGAAATTTGGAGCAGTGACTTGGGCTGAGCTGTGAGGAGAGTTCAAAGAGGAGATAAATGCATAATAAATCACGAGTGGGTGTTAGGTTGCAGTGTAGGAGCTGTGGCAAGATGCTTGTTTACATTATTGTAACCATGCAATGGCGTGGTAGAGTGGTCCATGGACTCTTGAGTAGCTCAGGAGTAGTAAGATAGATCACTTACTGTTTTAATGCCTTTGCCAACAAAAGAACTAAGGCTTATAAAAAACAATCCCAAAATAAACCTGCGGTAGTTCTTGAAGGGTAGTTTTTGAAGCAGCTAAGTTGTTAATCTCCTAATGCTTATGGTTTTTGAGGAAGTCTTAACATGTACTTGAAAGAAAAAAATTGGCTAGGAATTACTCAACAGCCCAGAAAGTAGTGTGATTAGGTATTAGTTAGAGACTGTAAAGACAGTAGAAAGGACAAGCATTTGGAAACAGCTTCAAGGAAATGCCTCACAGAGAAATTTACTGTGTAAACAGAAACTAAGTTTAAGACATTTGGCTTCTAGATAAATTGAACAGGGTTGTAGAAGGAACTATTACTTTGAGTAATTCAGGACCAGTTACATGATGTGGCACAAAGTTGTCCTTTGCTCTTTCATACAGGTAGCATAATTCGTTGCATGAGGCGTCTAGAAGAACTGCTTCGGCAGATGTGCCAGGCTGCAAAAGCCATTGGGAACACAGAACTGGAAAATAAGTTTGCAGAGGGTATGTATTTCACTTTCACAGTACATTAAGCAATTTTAGAAGGAAAAGTGATGGGGGAAGGGGCTGCACAGGTAGTGAGGACTGAAGGTCAATAGTTTTGTAATGCAAACTTCTCATGTTGACATCATAGTAAACAGCACCATTGCTGTTATCTGGAAAGGTGACATCTTTATTACCAAGTTTGATTTGAAGTGTGGCTAAAAATGGATGTACAATGACTTCCATTTAATAACCTGTAACATGCTTATAACTGTACTTTAAATAGTGGTTGTGTCAGTTAAGACTCTTAGATACTAATTTTTTTTCCTTCTTAATAGGGATTACAAAAATCAAGAGGGATATTGTGTTTGCTGCAAGCCTTTACCTGTAACAGCAGATGTCTTCCAGAAACTATATTGACATGATGGAACAAATTCATCAGTGTCACATGTGGCTTCCATATCAAGTAATTCCTTTTAATGGTGTTTACTTAAACCACAGTTGATTCAACGAAGCATGTACAAACAGCAGTGTATGTAATATAACTTGTTACAGTTTTCAATAAAAAATTTACAGTTGTAATAGCTTTCTTTTAAGCAAGAGCTTGAACCAACAGAAATTTAAAGTTTAGATGTACAGTAACTGTGGTAGATGTTACTATATACAGGTAAAGTGAGCATCCAAGAGCAGCTGCAGTCCCTTAAAGGCAATTACTTATATTACAGAGTTAGACTTGTGAAATTGTTTTCTTTCAGAGCAATGTAGGTGATGTGGGTCATTCTTCATGGTTGATGATTGCTGCCAAAGTGATTTCCATTTGTTGGAGTCTCATGTAGGGTTGTATGGGAATCTTCTTTCGGTTGAAATGTACATCCTCTCACTTTGAAGAAGTCTGACACATACAGAACCTAAGTGAAAAAATTAGTGTTAAGTGTTAATCAGTGTTAAATTATTCCTGCATTCACAAGTCTTTGAAACAAGGGCTCTGCAGCAGGCAAATTCTATGATCAAAATTAATAAAAAGCTTAATCAGTTTAAAAGATTAGACAATGGCAGGGAAGTCTTGTACAAAATTCAGACATCTGTTCTTTCAATAGCTTTTTCACCTTGCCATTGACCATTGAGTCACTGATGGTTTAAGCCAAATTCAAGGCTTGTGCTAACTCACTGCCTTACCAGGCACTGCTTCATTACAACAGCCATACTTTGAACAGCTCTAAATGAAGGAGCAAAATGTGCTTTTTGAGGGCCCACAATGCAAGTTTAGTTAATTTTTTTCCTGTAGTTTAGGTAGAACAGAACAGGAGAGGTGGTGCTTTAGCTGGACCCAGCAGCTGTAAGGCCAGCTCTACGTATGTCGTCCTTTCCTGCAGTCCTTTAAACATACCACCTCACTTCTTCACAGCTAGGAGACATCTCCCTCACTACAAGACAGGTGGTTGATCCAATTCTGCAGCTTGCTGTCTTCCACTGCTCGTTTCACCAAGTCCCATAGCAGATGTGCTGGGCACAGTGCTGCATGGAGTGCAATAAATGAGAGCCTCACATGATCCCTTCCCTTCCTGTATTGTGTCTTCCCCTCCCACTGCAACCCTGGGAACTGTGGAACACTGTCCATGGCAGAAGAAACAATCTCCCACCACACTGGCAGCTGGCTGATGATCCAGCACACTGCTTTAGCCACAGACCAGGGGAGTTTCAGCTTCCACTTAATGCCAGATTCCCTCAGTTCAATTTAATGATCTATTTGCAGTTGGTGTGCTACTGTGGTCTAACCTCAGCTTGCTGTTTTTGGAGAGGAACTCATCAGTTCTTTCAGATAAGAGTCTGCAGGTGGTGGTTGGTGCTAGTGTATATTTTTAAAAATAACTTCCTGACCTTTCAACTCCACTCACTGTAATGCTACTTTCTACCTTTCTTGTATTACCAAGCACCTTCTGAATCATCCAACATCCTTGACTGAACTTGTTTTCCTAATAAAAGTGTCCTCACCTCTTTGATCTCTGATGTCTCTTACTCTCTGTACTCTGTTTCTTAGAAAAAGAGATTGGACAAAGATGAGGGGTAGGATTATGCCAACATGTAGCCACTTAGTAACAGCTAATGCAGCCTGTACCATTTCCCAGAGCTGCTCCAAGATTTGATTATTGATTGCAACTAGTAGACAGCTTTATCTTGAACCCTTCTAACTTGAGAGAGCTGACAAAGCATTTATTGTGGAGGTGGTTCTTCACAGCTAAGCCTCAGTTCTTGGTATCTGAATCCTTCAGTATGACCTCAGTTCATTCCCATTGATCCAGAAGTCCCAATCTATCTGTGGATGAATTAGCCATGGCACTCTAGTGACACCCAGTACAATTGTTGTCACTAAGTCAACTGGGCCTGCTGTGACAAGTTTAGGCAAGTGTCTGTTTCCTGGGATAGCTTTATACTCATCAGTACAGCTAAGCTTCACATGTTCCTTGTTGTGAACACATTTTTAGTACTAGGAATGCACACAAGAAATGGTGAAGGGTTTTAGTTTCCCATCAGACTGAAAAAACACACTCTGTAAGGTGGCAAAGGCAGACACTTTGGTGCTCTCCTTCAAGGCCTTTTCCCCTCTTTATTTTAAAAAACTTACTTTATAAAACATACTTTATATTATGGTCAATGCTATTGTACTTGAGATTTCAAATTTGGCTAGAAGCAAAAAGCATGATTTATATAGAGAGGCCTGCATGGTTTGCAGTTACATTTCAGTCTTAGTTACTTGAAAAGCTCTTGAGCAGAGACAATTTCATGTTGTCCAATGGCTAAAACTACCTCTTACCCCATTGGGCCAGAGCCTGCCTCACTCCCCAAAGTACTGTTGCGACACTCAGTTCAAGGAGCTGTTTCCCTGTTTCAGCAATTTCTGAAGCGTTAGAAATACAGGTTTGCTTTCCTGTGACCACAGCCTGCAATTCTAAGGTGCTGTTCATAAAAGCAGCATTCACACACACACACCCCCTCAGGAATTACTTACAATGAGCACAGCTACCACTGCACCCTGGATAAGTCCTGTTAAAACATCACTCCAGTGATGCTTGTAGTCAGAAACACGTGAGAGACCCACGTAGATAGATGCAGAAATAAGACCAAACTGTATAGTAGGACGTACAAGTCTTGCCCAGTCTCCTTTCATTCTTGCCTGAAGATAAAGCTGAAAGAAAAAGAAAAATTTGTTACAAAATGCAGAAAGCACAGATGCAGTAAAATTGTGTTGGGTCTGATTGAAATTTTATTGAAATAATATTCACAGCTGTTCTAGGTGCTACAGCTATACTCTTAAGGCTGCCAAGGCAGGGTTTGATAGTTTTGGACCTCAGTTTATATATAACACCATCATATTGTTCCATTTGTACCAGTATGACAAATGAGTATTTTCAGGATAAAGGTCCTGGTAATACTAGAGCCACTTAAGGCTTAAAAAGAATCCAGTGGAAGTCAAACCAGTATTTTACTCCTGCATGAACTACAGGTAAGCCTTATACAAAGTGGTTTACATTTACTATACACAGAGCTGACAAGTTTTTTAACTTCATTCTCAATTCCAGTCACCTTTAGTATTATCAGCTTTTAGCATAGCATTGCAGCTGTACCTAAGTATCAGAACTAACTTGATGTAATGATAGCATTTCTCAGTTGTCACTGGTATATTTCACTGAGCTGTGTTCCTCACCCTTTTCAGCTGCATATTAACCATGGTGGATATTTGAAGTTCCCATGTATTTTCCCTCCCCTCAGGTCTGCTTTTGTTGTGTATATCTATGTTTTTGATGTATTGTCTCCATTTTGCAGTATTTATTACTTTCCCATCTAATCTAATCCAAGACCCTGCCTTTGTTTCTCCTCTGGTCTGTCTAGGATGTGGCTTCTACATCTGTCTAGCTCTCTAGTTTCTCCAAATACATTCTGTAAACATAACCAAATTTATTCTGAAACTTAATCCTATCACCAAAGAAAGCACCATAGTTACTGCATTCACTGAGAAAACAATACATTTGGAAGTTAAATTTAACATTTCAAGTACATCTTCTCAGAGACACCTAGAAACTTCAGGGCAAGAACAAAACCTTAGCTGACAGTCTTGAGAAATGTAGAAACCAACACACAGACATCAGGCACCCAGGCAGCGCACCAAACTTCTGGTAAAGCCCTCCACTGCCGACTTCAAAAGCCATGGCTAACTTTGAGAAGCAGTACATTCACAATATAAATACAGGCACAGAGAAGACACTGTAGATGCAGAGGTGATACTTTCCAAAGTTAAACATTTGGGGAATGTTTCTCTTAGTAACTTACATCATAATTTTGGCATGCTGACATTTTCAGCTATAAATGGAGAATCAAAAACATCAACCCCATCCATAAACAGTTTTCTTTAATAGCAATGTCAGGGTAGAATCAGACTCTAAAGAAGCTACACCTAAGCCTAAACTGAAAAATAATTTTTCCCCTTCAAATTGGTGGGCACTGCATATTTCTCTGGGCCTCAAACTTACCACTAGGGAAAATACCATTTAGCCACTTCAAAAATTACCTGTCATACAAAGTTTTTTTAACAAAAGGTGTTTTAATGGACTTAAAGTGATAGTACTTCTGGATTTACCAACAGTAGACCAGAACACTACAAAATGCCATGGAGCAGAGGAAGGTCCAAGGAGCATATGCTGGTAGCCTGAAGAGTTGGCTGATTATTTAATACTGGCTGTTCTTTGCTCTTTCCCTGTTTGTACTAAATTTTCCTGAAGGCAGTTAAAATACTTGCTGCAATGAAGCTTTTTTCCATATAAACATTTTTGGAAGTTGGCAAAGGGTGTATAGCCATAGTAGGAAAAAAAAAGGGTTATGCAACTCTTTTGCAGATATGTGAGAAACAGGTTTACTTATGAACACAAGAAGAAAATGGGGCAAGGGATGCAAATGCCAACTTGGAAGGATGCCAGCTCAGTGCACTTAATGATCAATAAAGCAGTCTTTGCCCTTATGCAGCATGTATTCATATTCTTTCTGCTTGACAAAGCATCAGACAAGAAATTTGGATTTGACATTGTCCTAGGGTAACATTATGATGCTTGTATTCCCAGTCGTGTGTTCTGTTTATGCTGGATATTTTATTCTGTGCTTTCAAGATAGGCTCTGAGAGCAAAGGCAGGGAGAAGAAGCAGCACGGAGTTTGTTATCAGAGACTGCACTCACTCCTTCACACTNCTTGATTTCTGTGCTTTGAGAGTAATCTCCCATCATAGAGAAGATCTGGAGCTGTTCTGTCAGCTGCACAGCACAAGCAGTTGGCTATAGACTTCACAAATTCTAGGTGATTCTTCATACCATCAGCTCCTCTATCTGTACAGGAAATGGCCAAAGGCCTTCTTGCACCTTCTACTAACAAACAAATTTATAGTGTTCTAAAACTAGGTGTGAGAAGGGTGAGAAATGATACCACAGATAAATGTTAGGCTGACTGATCACTCCTGTGTTTAATTTCAGAAATAGCAGCTGTCATTTTGGTTACAATTGGGTTTGAGTTTTTGGGGGGTTTTTCGTTAAGTTGAAAGTAATTGCTTATCAACCAGCTGCTGCAATAGCAAATGCCATGTTATTTTTAAGCAGGTAATTTCAAACTGATGCTGCTTTTAAGAGGCTCAGAGTTGTGCTACCCTGCCAAGCTTCTTCCCACTACTGTGACTTGCTCTTAGAAAGACAACAGCAACACGTCTGTCTGCAACAGGCCATCAGGTCCATGCAGGAAAATACAGCAGCCAAGGAGAGGAGGAGCTTTTGCTGATGATTCATTAAATCTAAATCAAGGTTAATACTGGAAGTATTCCCAACTTTCCTTTATATAGTATTAGCCCTTATGTAGCATGAAATGCACAATATGGAGATGTCCCAGCTCCATGCTGCATTAACTCTTGCTACTATTTTGAACCTGTTGACTAAAACGGCTTCGTGCTATTTACAGAAGCTCCTCCTTTATGGCATACCTCAGGTCCCTTTGCTCCTCTTTGAAGTCATAGGATAGCCTTAGAGAAAGAAACCAGAAGCAAATCGCTGTCTCCCCACTCAAGCCTCTTTTCTAGAAAGGAGTAAGTATATAAGTAAAACTTGTGATCTATAAGAGCCACAGGAACTTTAGAAAATCTCATCTGGTTAATACTACTCAAATGCCTCCTACCAGCCTTTCACATATTGCTGAGAACAAATTTGTGAGCCTATGAACACAGCAGGAGCATCCCAAGCTGCTCTGGTAGAGACCCACTCCTGTCAGCATTTTGACCACACTGTTCTGAGCACTCTGATCCTTCAGCAGTTGTCATTTAGCTATGCTCTATTGCTCTCCACTCCCCCATCCTGCTGTTTCTTGTGTTTGCTTCGTTCATTCCTTTTAAAAGTGCAAAGAGATTTCACAAGACTTCTTTTTAATGGGATTAAATAATCTTCAGGTTTTTTTCCCTACTGGTTAACTCCATAATGAAAATATGTCCTCTATGCCACACGCATCCTGAACACAAATTTCTTCTTAATCTATGGTCTAGTACTTCATTTCTAAAAATACACACAAGCAATGAAGAGAAACTCACAGCTACTTTGTGGCTTCTTGCAAGAAGCCACAGACACGAATGGAAGGGTCTCTGCAACTGGAGAATTATTTGCTACTCCACATTTCTAGCATGGCTTTTGAGCATTCACTCTTTCACCAGAGCAGTATTAATTTACATAAACACATGCCTCCCTAATTTGGAAGTACAGTGACTTGTATTTCCTAGATGGACTTCTGGAGGTGCAACCATGTGGCTTCACAAGGAAACTTCCTAACAGCTAGTATAATACTTCTCCACTTTAAAGGCACAAAATTATTTTAAATCTACCAAAACCTACTCAGTTCACCAACCAAGATAATATTTCAGATATTTAGTTTCAATACCTAAAACTCCTTGGTTATTTTTCATTCAATACCTTCACTTATTTTTTCCAAAACCCAATTATACAGAAATTCTGCACTGCAAAATAATTTTGCCTATTAAGGTATGGGAAATCCTCCTGTACTCGTTCAAGAATGGAAGTAAAAAGGAAGAAATCTGCAGAGGGAAGGGATTGTGGTGGTGTTCCCCCACCAAGTAATAGTACTACTTGTACCAATTGATTTGTTCTGATACTTTTCAAAAATAGATTTTCTCCTGATACCAAAAGGCCCCAGTAGTTGCATTTCCTACAGGGGTCCTGTCCTAAAGAACAGAAGACACATGTTCCCTTTAGATATATACCTATTTTCACTCTTATTTCTGTGTCTCCAATCCTAACGGACTCACAGCATCATTAACTTAAGAGCAGAACAGTGAGAAAACAGTTTCCAAGAGAGAAAATTCCCCTGTGACATAGAGAAATGAGAACACTTCTCAGTTTGCCCAAGTACAAGTAGTAAGACGGAGACAAAGGTGCAGAAAGGCACTTCTTGCGAAATAAATCCCTACTTTGAGAGACCTTAGTAGTTGATACAAGTTCTAGAAGCAAGCAAGTAAATGGCATTTACTTTACTTAGCTTAGCATTTACTATTAGTCATGTCTGTCTTTGGTTTATGGTATCTGCCTGAGCAGTACGAAAGAGCCCCATGGCATTACTGTTCTAGGAGGCACAAAATACTGCTGTGGTTAGAGTTAGTATTCAGATCCATTATTGGCTACCATTAGGAAACCTCATACTTCAAAGCAAGTCTGCTGACCCAAAAAGTCCCAAGAGCCACAAACCATAGGGATTCTTCCCAAACCAAGAAGCTCTGATTTAGGAATGCTTAAGCACACTCAAGTCCATGTACACAAGTATGTGGTTTGCTTTGGGATTCAGAGGTGGAGGGAGTAGATATGGAACTACTGTGGATGGGTGGTTCTGTTAATGAGGCAGGGGTGGAAGGAAGTGAAAGCACAGGAGGCACCAGTGTTTTGAAGTCTTCAGAAAAACAGCCTCTGCATAACTAATATGAAAAGAAGGGGCAAAGTTTTTCAGGAGGCCTGGAATTAGGCATTAACAGCTAAGAATCCAGGCACATTTGTAAAATAGGAAAATTTCATTTCCACAGATATCCCAAGGACATTCTTACAAGAGACAATACCCCTTCGCCTAAGACAGTGAAGTCTTCCATTAGGAAGCTGGGCGGGTGCATGGAGTGCCAAAGTAACTATTCACCCTCCAACTCCATCAGTAAATACACATTGTTGCCTTTCCTTGAGGAGAGGGCAGTGCAGTAGTCACAGTACTACACACTTGCACCAGACACAGTTTGCATCTGAGCATCTTTGATAAAAGCCCATATTAAAACATGATCCTCCCAAGAGAATGGACAAGCTGAGACATTCAGGCTAGATTCTTGCATAATGTTATAAAGCAACTGAAACCAAACATTTAGACAGATACACAGTGATAGGTGATACAGGTAAGTCATCTGCCATCCCTGTTCTAGTCCTGTTCAGCAATCCAGACACCTCTTCCCTGCTCAGACTAGGCAACAGCAGAGAGAAAGGCTCCCTTCAGAGATTTTCAAAGCTTTCTCCTACATCCATAAATGTTTGCAGAATAGCTCTTCCCTTTCTGCTTGTTATGGGAAACTTGAGAGATGCTTTCATATAAAAGCTAGTTTGTATAAATGCTGTTACTCAAACAGCTTTGTATAAGAGTGATTAATCATATTTCAGCTAGTACAAACTCTGGAATTCAAGGAAATATAAGAAATCCAGTAAACAGTTTAAAAATTGCAGTTCTGAGCACAAAAGAGCCACAATATGTGTGTCATATACAATCTTACATTTATGCAAATATTACATGGAAGTGCAACAGCTTATTTTGTACCTGGAAGCACTGCATCTATGAATAAACACAGAGCTATAGGCATCAGCCAACAAGACACTGCCTGCAAACCAGAAATATGGATAATGTATCTCCCATGTACTTTTAAACACAGCAGGCTCACATCCAAACAGAAAACTCTATTATAAAAGGAATACAGAGCCATAGAAGAATTCATGAGTCACTCATGAGCTGGGATTCTCAAAAAAAAAAAAATTTAAACTAATTAAATAAAAGGCAACTTAGACTTTGATGCCTGTCAACACATTTTGCCTTTTTAAAGAGATCACCTCCTTTTCATAAATACGTATTTATGATCCCTGGTAAATCTGCATTATTATATGCCCTTAGTTTTATTTTGATTGGGCAGAAAATAAAAAAGAAAGAAGCAAAAGTTCAGAATTAGTTCTTCCCCTTCCAGTGAGGGAAAAGGATACAGGTCTGCAGTGCCTTCAGTGTGGGGGTATGCCTGAGCTGCTGTTCAAAGGGATGGTATATCCCTATTACTCTGACCATATCTGTCTTCCCTGTGTCAGCTCTGATGTTTGTACAGCCCTACAGGGAACTGATCTATGGGAGAGCTAAACTGCCGGCGGGGGAAGGGGGGAAATGGCTGAACTAGAGAGAAAAGGCAGAGTTATGTACCAGTCTGGGCTGTTTAAGATAGCTGCATCCTGTTGTCAAAGTCAATTGATGTGCAAAAGCTGCCTCCTAAGCAATGGGCATAAAGTCCTGTTACTAGTAACAGCTCAGCTTTCAATTCAATATCAATACTATAATCAATCTATTCTAAGCAAATACTACTTGTCCAGTGGGCAATGGGTTTTTTTGGGTTTTAATCCTCCAGCTTCAGTTTGGCTGTACATTGCCAAAATAATTTCACATTGACATAATTTTCACCATAGAGCAGGATAAACAGTAACATTTTATTCTGTTGCAAATTGGAATACAACACTTACCTCTTTTCTGATAGAAAAAAAACCCTTGAAGTTAGTATTTTAACATTTACTAGAAGAACTAAAGCACTGCAATGTATTGCTTTCAGCTCAGTCCTAGAGGAGCCAGTTCACAATACTGGCATTATTACTAGTGGCCCTAACTTCCAAGCAAACCACGGAGAAATCAGGTATTTTTGTTTGCTTACCATAAAAAGTCTAAATAACAGTATTAAAAGAATACGATGAGCACATGCAGGTAGACGCACAAGTGCTTCCATACTTGAGCCTTGCAGCATGACCAGTTACCCTTTATTTTTTCATCTGCTGAAAGTAAGGGACTTGATACTATGCACAGCTACAGCCAAACAAAGCATTTTCAGTAACACGTCTTTTCATTAGTTTTAGAACACTAGTCCTCAACTTTTTATGTGGGCAGGAACACAATAAAAACAGTTCTGTAGCTCTAGTCAAAAGCATTTGCAAAAGTGAAGAAATAGGTGCTGTGCAAACAGACATACCTAAAGTACTACGTTAAAGACTCTTGTTTGAGTACTGTTTCACTCAACCTCCCATCCCAACATAAACAATTAAAATCAGAGTTTGAGAACAGAGGCTGACTGGCACATTTGGGAGCATGAGTACCAAAAGCAGCCTAAAGCCTATTTTCACTTGTGAAAATCCTATGTGTTTATCCTATGATCTCTCTGCAAAAGAAGGCTGTCAGTCCCAGCCACTGAAACACCAGTTACCCTCCTGATCTCATCTGTAATCCTATATGACCTTGGATACATAAAATGTTCCCAATGACTTGTAAGAGAGCCACTCAAGTTACATCGTGCAAGATTCATCATCCCTTTTTGTCCCAAGTCTAAGCAGCACAAACACGTTGCCATCCCCAGAATAGCAGTGCCTCTTGGCTGGGTTTGTGCAGCCCTATTCTTCATCCTGGGATAGGTGCCGGCAGGGAAGTGCCCAGGCTAGCTACAACCAAAACTGATTCTGTTATAGAAACATAATCCCCAGGGCCACACCCATTTCTGCCAACTGTTCTCACTACTGATGGCAGCATGCATTTAGCATTTTAACTTAAAATAACTTTTTAAATATACTTAACTTGAAAAGTTAAAGCAAAAACTGCCTGCAGCATCTACCCCTCTAGGTCCAAGGTGCTAATTTGGTCACATGGACACTGGTAGAAGAGGTGTTCCACTACACTTGCTCTCCCATTCTCCAAACCAGGATAAAATAGTTTTGATACAGGAGAGACCATGGCAGCTGTTTAATTATGAAAAAAAAAAGGAGCAGCATGGGGAGAGGACAACACAGATAATTTGGGATCCATCACCTGTTATTAGGTCACTGGATTCCCACATACTGTTGCAGTCAAACTCCCTCTAGCTTGCACACAAAGCTGCTGTCGGCAGAAGCACTTATCCCAGAGATAACAGCTCTGCTTGGACCCAAACTAACCCATCTAGCTCTGCCAAATGACTCTCAAAATACATTCTCCACCATGGCTTCCTAGACTGACCGTCGCAAGCAGGTTTTTTTCTGCGGTTTCACTCATTCTGTGTTAGGAAACATAAGAAACTGTAACTTTAACCTGGAAGTGGGCTGAAAACCCAAGCTTTAAATTTGTCTAGTTAGACTCCACAGCTTTTTTACAGGTGCAATGACCTCTGTGCTGTGAGAGCAACAAGTGATGTATACTGCTGCTTATTTAAACAGATGGATAATATAAACTATTTAACATTTCCATGCAACAAAGAGTTAAGGTAGAGAATTTGATGACTAATAATTTGATGAGTGGTGTTTCCATGTGTGGCCACTGCTATGAGATGGGGACATGCAGCATAGGATTATGTTCAAAATTGCAGTTTCTTCTCCTGATACTAGCAAAGCCATGCAGTCAGGACTCAGATAACTTTGGCAATCTCCTGTAAGCAGAGGAAAGGAATACTCCTCAGCATAATTCAGACTCTTGAAGAAGTCCAACTGGTTGCCAAGTCAAAAATGTCATAGAATCACAGAATTGTTTAGGTTGGAAAAGAGCCTTGAGATCATTTGAGTTCAACTGTTAACTCAGCACTGCCAAGTCCACCACTCATTTATGTCCCCAGGTATCACATCCACACATCTTTTAACTACCTCCAGGGATGGCAATTGCACCACTTCCCTGGGGTGGCATGGTCCAATACTTGACAACCCTTTCCAAGAAGAAATTTTTCCCAATATCCAATCTAAACCTCCCTTGGCACAACTTGAGCTCATTTACTCTCGTCCTGTTGCTGGCTGCCTAGGACCCCCACCTGGCTACAACCTCCTTTCAGGCAGTTGTAGAGTCATAAGGTCACCCCTGAGCCTCCTTTTCTCCAGGCTGAACTCTCAGCTCCCTCAGATGCTCCTCTGAGGACTGGTTCTCTACAGAGTCATAGATTCACCTGACACAGCACATGCCTTTCAGCAGCTAACTTTTAAGAGCACACTTTCTGCAGTACACATCCACACACAAAACAGACTCCTCCAGCCGCTCCAGAAAGCGGCATGCTGGTGTCTCATTATGATTAACACAGCCTCTGAGTAATGCCACTTGCTAACAGCCTGTCCTGCTGGTGACTCAGCCCGTGGCTGCAGAACGTGTGCAGGGCACAGATGAAGCCAGCATCAGAGATCAGAAAACTAACAAGCCATCAAATGCTGCAGGTTTGGCTTGGAGCCAGCAGCAGCACTCTGCCTTGCCACACACGCAAGTGTGTGTGTGTCTTCCTCACCCTCCTGCACTAGCTATCTTTTTGAAGACATCTGAACTTGATTTGGTTTCTTGGTATGCACTAAGGCTGTGTTAATCAGCAAGACAAAAATATACTGCATAGGAGCCATTACCCTTCTTCACATGTCCCTACAATGGCCTCATGGCAGTTTCTAGATGAATGATCTTATTATCGGACAGAAGGAAGTAGAAGTCTAATCTCCACAAAGCCCCTTATTTTTACTGGGCAATATAGCTCAGCCAAAGAAAAAAAATGGGTGCAGAAACAGACAGGGCTCTGGAAACTCATTGACTAATTAATGAAAAACAAACTGATCTCCAATGAAACACTTCCTGTTCAAATGTCATAGAAGAGTTAAAGGCATTTGTACCCCTCTAGTTTAAGGATGCTACTAAGCAAAGCCATGTTTTGCAGTTACTACAGAACTGTGTGAACACAAGGACAGCTCTGAGCACAGCAAGTGTCTGAACCAGGACAGACACAAGGACAGAATTTATGGTATTTTGAAGCAGCTTGCATAGGAAGGCTTTGATTTGCACTGACTCGCCACCTGCCCATGTGGGAGATGCCAAATATCAAAGTCACACACAGAAAGCCACAAGACAGCTAAGGTTCATAATTTCCTCTTCAAGAACTTTCCAGACAAGCTCTTTTGCATGGATTCAAAAGAATATGCCACAGGCACTCCAGAAAGCATTATTCAAGCCACATGAAGTTAGTAACTGCAAAATAAAGACCTCTTTACTTTCTTGCCAAAGGCTGAATTTTTTCCAAGCCTAGAAGGTTAACTAAACAAGGTCTCAAGTCCAGGCTGTTCAAGACATCTTCTACTGTCTTGTATGCATCCAGAGAGTTGTATTATCTAATGTGACCCATTACCTTCAATTAATGAGTTGAGAATTCCTCCTGACCACCACCGTTTACCCAGGCTGCAACAGAACATGCCTTACACACATGGGACAGAGGTAAAACCTCAGACAGCTTCAGATCCATGACAGACAACTGTAATCCAGTCAGTATGAATTATAAACAATACATATTGCTACACACCTACCAAGGTTTTTCTTATCTCCAGGTTTGTCCTTCTGTGAGGTTTTAGTATCACATTATCTTGTTGTTTAACAAAACCACGTGAGAAGATGTTGGATGAGAAGAGTCTGACTGAGCCCAGAGGGGCAAGTCAGTATTAGGGTGCTCTCTGTATAGCACTAATTGCTTCACTGTACTATGGAAAGAATGGGTTTGGGTTTGAAACACTATTACGAGTGGACCCATAAAATTTTGGAGATTGCTAGTCATAATGAGCAAAAACACTTTAACAGCCGACAGGAAGTCATACCACCACATTCAAGTCAAACCCAGGATATAATACTTTTATGAAATCTTTGTATTTACATTAGATAAGACTGGTAAGCAGGGGAGACGATCCAAACAGGTTTAACATAAAAAAACCTGCATGACAGATCAAAACTGAACGTTAAGCTTCTGAGATAGCTTTATTTTAAAATAAAGCTTAAAAACTACCTACACCACACTGAAGAGCCACCCCTTCTGTGTGTAGATGTAGGGGTTTTTGTTTAGTATGAACAATTGGTTCATTCACAGTGGATGTTATACTATTGCCATGAGAGAGTGAAAAAAAAATTAAAATGCAACAAAGACAAAGAAAGCAGATTGAATCTGAGGTCTGTAAAAATCATGGAGTGTACATATTATGTTAGCAACTTATGTCCAGGACTAGAGTTTAATTTAACAACTAAGTTAACAACAAAATTCCATAAAGTTGTCAATGCCTTCTGTGTTACCACTTAGCAGGGGGAAAACAACAAAATCAGTCTTTCATATTATAAACCTTACCCTAAGAGTGAAGATAATTTGTCCTAATTGACTGGAACAATTTCAACTAAAATATAGTAATCCCCAAATGAAGAATTTCTGAGTTGATCTTATCAGTAATATTTACTGTCCCCTTGCTTTCCTCACTCTTCCCTCTCTGTCTCTAAAAAATACAGAAAAATAAAAAGGAATTTGAAAATTCAATTTGATCTGCTGTTTTGTGCTTTTGAGCCCAGCCACATTTGATCAGTGTTTAAGGGTCTTGTTTGCTTTATTTTAAAATAAGCTTTGCACATCTCATTAAATCAGACATGTTTCATTATAGATTTTTATAAGGCTTATAAATTTAAAAGTATTATAAGCCTTATAAATTTTATAAGGTTTACAACACTTTGAATGTAACTAAATTTAAGTAGCATCTTCTTTTTAAAATACACTTGTCACTGGGTTCATTTTAGACATGACACACAAGCCAAGTACCATACTAAGTATTCTCAGGCATACTGAACATCATTCTACTTCTTGTCCCAGAATATACCCCCCTTACAACTCCTATTGAGAAGTCTTTAACTGTACCAGACAAGCATCCTACAAAAGCAATGTCTCTTGGGCAAAGCAGCCAAGTAAATATTCAGTACTGGGTAGCTAACAGATCTTTTGTTATCACTTAGATGGAAAGAGCATACTTACTGCTACGAAGAGCATGCAGTACATGGAGAATGAAGAATGGCCAGAATAAAATGATAGTCTGGAAAAGAAAAGACCAGACATAATCAGTTTTCTTTTACAACATTCAGTCTGCAGTGATAGTAATCTATATTATACAAATGAACTGGTAAAATGCAACCATGTCCATACTACTCTTCAAGGAGGCTCCCTAGGCACATCACACAGATTTTGACAAAGAGTACAGGCTTCACTATTCAGAAGTTATCCTTTTCCAGAGTTAAGTTTATCTCTACGTCAGGCAGTAAGTACAAGACGTTTGACTGAAGTTTGAACAGCAAGGGAACACATCTTCAAAGACAGTAATCAAGTGTCCTTTAATAGTTCACCTTAACAAATGCCAGAATCCTTTAAATACAATTGCTTCTTAAAAGTCCTTATCTTACAGTCACATTTGTATGAATAGAAATTACATTAATCACCCCAAAACAATTACTTGCATTTAGTCACCATCAAGAGGCAGTAGTTAACAACTCATATCTAGTGGTTTATATTACATTTGTACACCTTTGTGAAATGTGTGATTCACACAGACCCTGATCATTTATCATTGAAAGGTAGGGGGAAAGGCAGGAATGCAGTTTATTAACATTTATAAGCCAGTCAACTGCAAAAGATGACACTTCATCTAATATTTGTAGAAATGATTCGTACTTAGCAATCTCACTGAGAGTGTCAACACTGCCTTCAGCTCCCAAAGGCTTTTACCAGGTCCAGGCTGAAGGGACCTGAGAGTTGACACTGACAGTCCAGGATTCCTTTGGCCAGGTCCTCCCCTGCACAGCTGGTTTTGTGAGGAGCAACAGATGTAAAATAAACACCACCCACCTCTTCAAGAAAAGAAGGCAAAATGGAAAGACATTTCTGATTTAGTCGTAAAGCAGGGAGATGAAAGATCTGTACTTAGCACTACTTTTTTCCATTTTATGCACAGAGCCTCGCAACGGTGCTGCTTCACAGGCCACCAGGCATGTTTCAGCCAGCCTTCCATGCAATTTAACTACACAACCAGAGCACTCCCCCCGCAGCAGTCTGGCATATAAAGACATGGCCAGCTTAATAAAGTTTCATAGCTCTACAGACTGACTTCTACCACATCCACCAGGTCCCTTGTTTTGATGCCTCTGCCAGGCAGAGACCCCAAGACCAGGGAAATTCCTGGTCAAAGGAAACATTTCCACTCTTTGGACTAGGAGTAACAAAGGCAGCTCTGACATGCAGCAAGATAATGAGGTTAAAGATGCCCTGCTCAAATACCACAAAGAAGGCAATGAAACTGTCTTGTGCACAAGTGAAACTGCAAAACTTCCTGAATTAGTTGGCACATATAACATTTAGAAACAGCATCAGAAAAAGTCTACATAGGTTTATTCCAGAGGTTTTAGAGCTTTTGGTTTATGGTTGATTTAAAACACTGGCAACAGCTTTTGGTTTCAGAGGTACTAAATAAGCAGTCCAAAACAAGATGACTTTTGTTTCACCAACCGATATTTTCCAATTAGCTTTTTAAGAAGAAAAACTTTGACAAGATATTAGCTTCAGATGTTTAAAGTTCAAAACCATTAACATTACACTGTAGCTAGACATCCCTTTTCCACTCTTGTAGTCAACACTTAATATTTCTGGGCAAGAGTCCACTATGAAAACCAATACAACAAGCATTTTGAAGAGCCCTGTCCTTCAAACATGTCATCTGAGAATGCAAAGCATGCTGTTCTACAGAAGATACAGAATAAGGAATTCTTGGCTCCTATGACAGTATTTTATCCAATAGCTCTGGGGCTATTCAATATAAATAGAATGGCCATAAAATTATATTTCCTGCAATTATTGAAAGCAACCTGTTGCCAGCTGAAGGAATTTAGAAGACTAGTAAGTGATAAAAGGAAAAAATACCATTCGTTAAGTTTATTTTGGAATTCCTATACCCTTTTAAAAGTGTTCTTGACTTGTTCTTTTTTGTTTCAGGAATGTATTAGCCTAAGGTACATTAAGAATGCCTTGTCCCAGGTTGAAGATTACAAATTTTAAATGCATTCTTATCAGGCATAGATAAATATGCTGTACATGACTGAAAACATTGTGCTTAGCACATGAAGTATTGCCAGAAATACAACTGGGACAAAGTACTGATCCAACTTGCACATTGTGCAATCCCAGTGAAATTTCTTTGGCAATACTGCTATCTCTAGACTTCTTTAAAAAACAGATATTAAAAAAAAATCTTTAAATCCTTTCAAAACACTAAGATTGACAATGAAAAATTTCCCTACAATTCATCAGCACATAAATAAGGTCTTCCCAAAGCCAGGAGAATGCCATGTCTATCAGACCAGCCAAGACTTGGCTTCTTTGTGATCCAACTGCAAGTGCTGGTTTGCCATAAGCCAGCAGTAAAACAGTAGAGACAACTCTCCAAATCCCTACCTTTCACCAGTGAAAAAAAGGCTAACTTGTCCCAATAGAATTCACACATCAGATTCCAAAATATCCTTTTCAAAATAGTCTTAGAACAATATCCAGTGAAACTGAAGTATCAGAAATAGAGCTGGCAAGTGCAGTCTTGATCTGATTGTTTCCAAAACGGCCAATTCTGACATAAAAAACCAGTTTTTCAGAGGTCCATGTCTTTCACTCCATCAATACCTACCTCACACGTCTCTTCCTACATCAGAAATAGCGCTTCATTTTAACAGGAAAAAAGCATAAGCTTTAATTACTTCCACTTGGACAATATACTATTCCCAATTTAGAAGAATGCCTTAAGTAGTAACATAAAGCCAGTTTCAGGTCTCAGTTGAGTTTTAAAGTATACTCCTAGCTTCCAATGTACACAGTAGAGCTGGACATCATAAAAAGGTCTTAAAACAACGTAATTTAAGGGCTGTTTTGCTTTCTTGAAACTTAGCTTTGTTATTAATTTCACATGGTTTCCAATAAAGACAAAGAGAGCAAAAAGTAAAGACAGAAGTAAAGACACAGTAGTTCTTAAAAAAGGTTGCCATAAGATTGACTACAATTTATCACTATGGTTCATTACTGAATGTCTGCACTTTTAAAGAATACCTGGAAAAATAATCAAAGTACAAACAATTCCTACAAGAAGCATATCAGCTGAATGACTTAGTTATTTTAGCCAGGATTTCAAAGCCCAGATAAGCAAAACTAAGAGAGATTGCCTTGGAGGACTTGACACTGACAACCTCCTATTTCTTTCCATGCACAAGGCCAGCTTAGCCCAAGGAGCAGAGCCAGCTTGACAGGTTATGTTTCTTCAATTAGTAGAAAAATTGAACATAGCACATAAAAGGATCATTTTTCTTGGACTGTGACTTACAAGAAAGTGCATGTTTTAAGTAGTAAGTTCTGCTTGGCATTATTTTGTAAAGTACATGACTTCTTAAGTGAATTACTGCACACTGGAACTCAGTAAACAAGCTTGATGTCTTGTCTTCATTTAATATCTTCGCATGAACACCTGAATGCGCAGAAGCTTTAGACAAATGTAGGAATCTGACAGGGAAATTAACAGCCTTGGGAAAGACAAGGCTAGAGAACAGCTAAATACATATAGTACAGTGGAGCATTAAATGGTGAGAAATTAAAGTAAATGACAGTAGAAAGAGATATTCCACAAGAAAGGGCATCCTGTGTTGCTTCAATAAACCTGTCAGAGGCTGAATGACAAGGAAATCTCCCTCAGGTAACTAAAGAATTATGAAAATAATTATGATCCTTTGGAGAAAAACAGAAGACTCAGCAAAACATTATGCACACTCCCATACCAAAACAAATAAATACACCCAGCTGGATTAGTCAGCATGCTCTTTCCATCTTCAAGTTCCCTGGATTCTCCCAGTCTGACTCAAAGCTTCCACTGACATTTGTGTTACCCATTCCATGATCTGGAGGGGAATAAATGCCAGAGTGCTGCAGCTCAGCATGCCTGTGTTGAGTAAGCCAATGCTTGTGACAAGCCAGTCACATGCTTGTCAGTGAAATATTCCTAGTATTTCAGTGCCATTGTTTAAAGTCCTAGTTTTACACTTAAACACCACATTCTTTAAAGTCAATTTTTTCTGCATTCAACAATCAACTTGTTCTCCCAAGATCCACTCTTTTTCCTTACGTACTGGACTTGCACCACTGCAACTTACAAGATCAGTGTGGGCTGGGAGTTTTGAGGACTCCGAAAAGAAGCACTTTTGTCATTACTGCAAAGAAAAGTTGAAATAAATGCAAAAGCAGTTCACCTATTGAACAACATCAGGAACTACTCAGAACCGCATGTTCCCCATTTCTCCACTTTTTTTCTAGTCTGCCAGTAATTATACCCACACTTGAGTAGAAAGCCATACATTTACACATAGGAAAACGCTGCCAGAGTCTTTCCAATTCAGTAATCTTCATCTGGAAAATTTTATTGACAGTTTTTTCAACAGGAGATCTAACATTTAATAGCAAGTATCTTGCACAACTCCATAATCATATCTGGGGTGAAGGGTGGATCCACTCAGCTCTGCTTTATGCAGTAGCAGACAGTGATGAAACTGTCAATGTAATGTAATGACATGTAATATACATGATTTGATACCATGACCATGTTTTTGCAGACTTTCCACTTTTTTCCTTTTACAGTCTATCACGCACAACTAAATTTCCCTGTTTATCCTACTGACATAAACCCAATCTAACAGGTTCTAAGAAGAGAGAAGTATTTACCAATTTCTAACCACCTTCCTAACCACCAGCCTTTGAAACAAACACTGCTGATTGTGCAAGAAACAGAGGTATAAAGTAACTTTTCCCCAAACTCAGCATCAACATGAAGTAGTTTTAATCAGCAGTAGAGTACTGCAAGGGTTGCCTTAAGTGCTAGATTGACCAGATTCCAAAGCTGGTTAAAAGCTTCTGCTGGCATGATTTGATAGGAGTTTGTTTCTTTACTCTCCGGGAATTGAAGAAATTAACTCACAATACATTCAGGCATGCAGATATTCTGTAAATTTTATTTGAACAAAAGTATTACACACTGATGGAACAACCTAACAGAGCAATGACTACCTAAGCTAGCTATTTTGCATCTGACAGCAGAAGTTTATATCAGCAGCTATCAGGGGAATAAACATGATTGTAAAATAACAAGTAATAAAAAAATTCATACTGTTACTGGTTTTTTCCTTTTAAAATAAGCAGCAGTCAATCTGCACGTGGAACTTCCAAATTTTTTTTTTTTAGCAAGGGAGCAAGAAGCTACCAAGTCCTGTCATTCATGCCACAGAAAAACATGTATATTTTGAGCTTTCTATATTCCAAAGTCAAACAAAATTCCATGCTGCAATTTCCTCATGCACATTGCAAAACCATTACAAAACAAGTTATCTTTCAACAGTTCTGATTTTATCATTCCATTTAACTCAATGGACAAAAGGAAAGTTTAACTTTCCACTACATTTCCAGGTAGCCTCCTCCAATAGGGAAGAAAATAAAAATTAGGATTTTGTTTACTTCTCTTTGTAGTAATTCCATCTCAGTAAAAGACTAAGTGAAAATGGCAGCAAGGGGTACTCAAACCAACATTTCTAAAGACTATAGTTTGCTCTCACATGCATTAGATCACTCCTGTTCCATTTATTATGTCTGCATAACTTACCCACATAATACGTTTTTGATTGGCAGTAGTGTTATTTTATATAAAGGGAATATAGACAGAAAAATATAATCTCTATTAAATCAGGGATTTATGTGCTATTCCTTCTTTAAGGAACTGCTTTGGGTAAGAAGTGCTTGACAAGTATGCAGAACACATCCTTCAGTAGATTCTTGTAATCTTCAAAGGGGAAAAGGAAAGGAGGCAGTGGGAGAACTGTTAAGGAGATACCTGTTCCTGCAGTACTATGTGGTTGATACAGTTAAACACACCCCAAGTTTTATCTTATGAGACTTTTTCCTCCTGTTACCTTAGATATAAGTTTTGCAAATCATTGAAATTCTGTGAATGAGAAGATGCATCTACCTGCTTGGTTGGTCACAGCTAGCTTCCAAATAATTTTCAGGATGCACCGAGCACAGGTACATATTTTGATTTCAAATGACCTTAAGCATGATAAGCTACTGAAACAGATTTCAAGCCCAGCTTTGTCTGAAAATCATTAAAGGGGAAGAGTTCTAGTTTCAGTCACGAAAATGAATGTTACCCGTCACTACTCAAAAGGTCCAATTCACACTAAGGAAAAGGACATGTAAGCCCAGAAACAAGATCCAGATTGCAGAACTGCATCTCATTTGATTAGAGCATGTTCACTTTTCAGATTCAATTCTCCCTACCACCAGTCAGTTTCTTTTGCAAAGGCAGCTCCTTTTGCTCCCAGATCAAGTACAGCCCCATTTCAACATGCACTGCCAGCCTAGAAGCTTCTAAGGCTTAAATATTTAAAGGCTTCTATTCAATACCATGGCTCATTTTTCCTTCCATGTAAAATTATTTGCAGTTGCCCTTACTAAGCTCCACTTCTCAAATGTGATGAATAATTTCACTAGGCCTGTAAGTGTTCCCAAACCAGCCATGTTATATCTTGAATAGTAATGGCGTAAGGGTGAAAGCAGTGCTTAAGGAAAAAGCTGCACCATCTGAATATAGTACATGTGTGGACTTCTATTCCTTTCAAATGCCTTGGTATCCAAGCTGCTTCAGTTGTTTTTTGTGGGGTCTTTTTGTATGTACATTTTCAGAAGTGAAAACTAGTAAATTAGCCTCTGATGAAAACTCCTACACATAGAAATTTCAGTACTGTAGAGCACTTCACAGGTTGAAAGCTCCATAAAAGAAACAATCAGTGCTATATACAACATATCAGTATGCCCCTAGTAAACACATAGTAAGTCTCTGGCATGTCAAATTTCTGATGCATGATGCTGATGGAAACAGCCAGATGAGAAGTAATCCATTTCGTTGAATCATTAAGTGCAGTTTGGTTTTCAACAAAGCTTTAAGAAGTTTCAAAACAGAATATTGGTACATTTTATAAAAGCCAAGTAATTTTAATGCAAAATAATACTTCACTGTAGAAATACTCCCAGTACTGACAGGCAGGGAGACAGATAAGGAGAGGGACAGACACGTCATTTAATAGAGATGGGTTAATGTAAAATGAATGTTCAGACTCTTGACTTAAGTTTAAGAATTCCAGAGCAAACCAGTTGCTATCTAATGAAACAAGGGAAAACAAAAGCATTCATTTAAATAGAAGTAAATAATGCATAAGCCTTGGAAGTTTTGCAAAGGTTTTTTGGGCTTGTAGTTGTTTTTTGTTTTAACACAGTTACAATTTTGAAGGGATAGAACAGACAACATAAGAGTTTCACAGGTTTGGTTGAACTTCAAACAAAATTAAATGAGTTAGTCCCATACCAGCCATCTGGCAAGGGTGCCCTGCTTCTGGGAACTGCTCAGTGATTTAACTGCACTCACAGCTCATGCAGGGCTACAACCAGAGAAGGAGCTATGAACAAAGCTGACAAATTCCTGGCAAATGATTGGTAAAGGGCATCACTTTGGCAATTGTGTTGAAATAAATTATCAATGTCAAAACAGTCAGCTCTAATCTCCTAAAGACCTCCTTTGAAGATTAGGTTTTGAATTTGCAATGGCAGACTATGCACAGCTTGTCTTGAGCACAGTCAGCATAGGAGCAATACATCAACTGAAGCAGGGAACTATTTTTTCCTTTAGACATCTGAGTTGTAATATGAATCTGTACATTAGTAATACAATTATAATTATGAACCTTGACAGCTGCAATATCTGTTACCACAAACAGAAAACTGACAGACTGAAATTAGAGAGCTACAAATATCTGAAGTTAAGTTTAACTTAAAAGGAAGTGTTTCACACACATACACATCTTTGCTAGCTGTGCAAGTATGCTTTTGAGGGCCAACAAAGCTTGGACTGCACAGTGTCTCTGAAGTAGCAGCCTTCTACAATATGGTGTAATATTTACCACTTCAGGTTCAAAGGTTTAATTTCTATGCATGTGATTAGTGAGCTGATAAATAATCTAGGAAGGGCAGTTTCCTGGACAGGTTCCTGGATCTGCATTGTCTGGAGGTTTTCAGTGTTGCTTCCAGCCCAGAACTCTGAACTTTTAGGTCCCACTGCAACATCCATACTCAGCAAAAGGAGCTAAAAAAAGTAATATTTAACAAAAATATCTAGAAGTTAGTTATTGCATTAATGTGACAAACCTGCACTGCTCAGCTAAAATGTAGTAAGTACTGCTTTCAAGAAAAATTTGTAGTAAATTCAGAAAGGCTAAGCAGATAGATAAACAAGAACTATTATATATAGGGAAAAAATATTACACTGTACAAGAATTTGTACTGAGGAGAGTTAGTTTGACCAGTGTTAAAGCAACAAGATACAACAAACTGTACTGCAAACTGCAACCAAATTTAGCATCATTAGAAGAGAAGGTCATTATCAACCTCTGTGAATACGCTGGCATTCAGTTCATTTTCTGAATATTCATACCATGCTCTCTTCCTCCTTCATATTCACCTGTCCTATTAAGGGAAAAGGTGGATTTTTGAGAACAATAAATAACGGTTTTGTTCTAACTTCATTCTAAAGCTCTGAAATATTAAAGCATGTTCTCCAAACTGGTTAACAACATGACTCAAACTTCAGCTACAAAAGGCCTTAACAACAAACTCCTTATAATATATACTAGAGAAGATAATTACAGCAACCACTTTAAGTACATCCACTGTCAGTACTCATTTGCAGATCACCCACCCTACTGCAATGTATTCAGAAACAGAGGTTAAGCAAAACAGAGTATGTACGCACATAAGCACCGCATGCACACACTCTTAACTGCTCAGTTACAAACTTGTGATCATCCCTAAAACTGTTTGCTTAAAGGGCTAGTCTTTCAAAGGACTGTTTAGACATATTTTCACATCCTTCACTAGAAAAGATCTGGACCTTTACTTCCCATTCTCAGTTTTGCATGTATTGACTAAGGAAGAATGTGTTATGCTTGCAGCCTCCCATCTGCTGCTATTCCATGTCTAAAAGCAGGATACTTAAGCCCTTTACACTCTTGGAATAAAAAGGCTGCTTGGTTCACGTGATGAGTATAGATCCCTGCTAAGTGTGTATAATTGTCTCACTTTCTCCATTTTAAAGGGCACAGAATAATGGGGGGTGAGATGTTTGCTACATGTGTCTTTTTGCCCTAATGAATACTGCCCCCTCCACTTTCAGAAACAGAAACATCAACTGTCTCCTTGTACTACACTGAAACTGCATTTTTATGGAAGTCGTATCAATATATCAGTTCCAAAATGTGAAATAAGGTTTGGAATTTCATTCCTGAAGACTAAGTTCTGTTGTATTTTTGAAAAACCCCAAAAACTGGACCCAGCAATTACCCATGTTTGAAATTCAATCCAGATTTTTCAGTTGTAGTCCAAAAGGACAATAAAATTCCATCACAAGGGGACATCTGGCATTTATAAGATCCAGATCTTATATATGAATGTAACAAAAAGCCCTCATATATCTGCATCTCAAAAGAAGAACCGAAACAAGCCAGCAATACAGCAACAGTAGACGTTTTAAGAGACAGGGAGGCTTCCAAATCTACACCTTAAATGAGAGCTCAATAAACAAGCTTCAGAGTAAAAGTTAGTGAATTAAAGGTTTCAAGAAATGAAATCATATGTTGACAGCTGGAGAGACATAAAAACAAAATGCAAATGCATTAAAGAAGGTCAGCAATTAGAAAGATCTTTTCCAGCCTCCCAGGTCTTCATGCTTAGTAGCAAAGTTCATTGGGGAGAGGTAGTATCCAGAAACAGAGGCTCTCACCATGATTAGTAAAAAGCAAGACAAGCCCATGAGTCCTGTAGCACCTGCTACATTGTTTGAAAATTAAGTAAGACTAATCCAAATATTCCTTGAATCACACACAACTTATCAATACCAGAAGTTTGGTTTGCAGGTTCTTCATAGATTTTGTAGAGTTTTTGTACATTTTTTGCTCTTTCTTTGCTGGGAAGGCTTAGGGAGCTTTGTTTGATTCTGTTTTAGTTTTTATTTCTTGTAGAAAGAACTTAATAAAACTAGAGAGAAACACCCACCATCATTACTCATTTCTCAATGGTCTCAAAAAAAAAAATCAACAGAAACTTTATTTAAATCTTTAAATTTAATCTTTTTGAGATTAAATTTTACAACCAAGAGGAAATACTCATTCTTTGCTTAAGATGACAACTAACACTGACCTTTACCAAGTTCAGGTCCATCTAGTCAAGTGTGCTCCCTGGATTCCAGATCCTGCTTCCTGGAGATTACAAATGCTTATCTACACAAAGGCAACCAATGTTGAATTAGCAATTCCTGATTGCCAAAATGAGTTGGGAGCCACCAGTTAATATTGCCACACCGTTGTTCAGTACATCCCAATGATAAGAGTCAGAAGGTACACTATCACTTGTCTTGAAATCTTGAAGCACAACATTGTCCTGGTTCAGCTTAACTGAAAAAATACCTTATAAAGTTGTCACTTTTCCCCCTCTGCCAGATGCTAAAAAATAAATCTATTCCAGACTGATCAAATGTCCACATACTAGAGGAAAAGAGCAGCTCTTGATGTTCTCCTTTGTTACTCTACTAGACTCTCAAGCCTCACTATTTACACACTCATTTAAGACAACCAGCAACTACAGCAAAGTACACTCACCACAGGAATAATGAAATACTAATTCAGACCTGCTGCTGAACAACTGTAGTTTCTGTTCAGTCTTTTGGACATAGGAAAGCTAACAAACAGGACATATGGCAATCTGCCATGGACTGGTTAGAGCAGACAGGTTTGGGAAATATACCTTAGCTCACAATAACCAAGGGAGAAGACATCATGTGTCCTATGCACCTACTTCTCCTTGAGAAATTTAGGTATTTTGCCAATCCACTGAAGGCCAGGCAAACGTATGCAGTGGGAAGCTGGAAGAAAAGGAAGAGGAGTAAAAATGGAAGCTGCAGAAGCCAAAGAGATTCGTAAACACTGCTCACTCACACCACCACTTTATCGGGGTTATAGCCTGGCACACCCACCTATTTTACTGAGACCTGCGTTGCCTATTTGAAAGGGGAAATAGCCAACTGACTAGTCATTATCTTTATAGGTGCTAAGGAAAGTACCCTAAAGGCAATTCAGCAGCACTAAAGTATATACCAGTACACTAAAGTGACATGCTAATTGCAAGCACCAGTGACAACAGAACACCATGACAACATGAACAATCTCTCCATTTGTAGACACTAAAACTTGTGCTTCTATATCACATTTAATTTTCTGTAACTAAAACAAGCCAGGTCAGGTATCTTTATTGAGTTACTGCTCTTAGTATTTATTTAGAGGGAATACTACATGCCTCTACATAAAACCAGCTGACATCAAACCTAGCAACATCTCCATAAAAGCTTGAGATGGCACTTCTGTACAAGTCATTCACCTCTGGAAAGTGCCACACAGTAGCTCATTGCAAGCTTCTGTGTCTAGCTTAAATTAAATGCCAAACACCACTTGAGGAATGGATTGCCTTACAAAGAGACACAGAAAAAAAGTACATGTTAATATTTAACTAGAATTTTTTTATATAACCAGTGATTGTCATGCGTATTTTAGAGATCTTTAAGTGCTACAAACTTGGATGTCTATGTGCCCACTCTTACATGCATCTTTCAACAAATATGAATCAGATTTACTAAGCACACCACTGTGTTTGTGATCCTCTGATTACTGCTGCTGGCTCAGCAAAGCAAAGTGCATACATACTATAAAAGTTGTCACGGAGAGCCTAAGGTATTTAAACCTGAAAAGGACTGCTTTCAGCCTCATGTATAGCAAACAAGATGCTTCAGTCCACAAAAATTGTTTTATTAACCTCAGCTTGGAAAAGTGAAACTATTACAAATAACTAAGTAGTTGTCAGCTTCTGCTATTATGTATTGGCTTTTGCAAATTATTATTAACAATTTTGATATAGTACAGTTTGTAATCACATGTAACTGCTTTTGATACAGTATAATTTGTGAGCTTTTTGTGGCCAATGCTCTGGCCCCTATGTAGCTTGTATTCTCAGAACATCATTTATAGATGATATTTTAGTTTGTGAACAGTATGATAAATATATATTATAGTTTTCACATTCACAAAATGTTAACTTTTACAGAAGTAGCTGCAGGTGTGAAATAATAACTAAGGCTTCTATTTTTGTAACTAACTGACAATAATGAGACTAATTCAGATAGATTTGTAAAATAGTTAACGTTGATTGAAAGTACTTGTGGAAATAACTAAAACTGTCTGCATGGTCAGGTAGCATTCAAGGAATGGATGCGATACAGACTCCTGCCACTGACCATTTGACTATTGATCAACAACTGCTGCCTGCTGAAAACATGAAATGTGGGCCATGGTGAGGAAGTGACACATGACTCTCAAAAATACACATTACTGCGTGTACTCTAAAAAGCAAGTCAACAGTTAAACCAAGCTAAAGAATTCCCAGAACATGTAAATGAGTTCAAAGAAATATTTGAGTATATATCATTTTTATGAATATGTATTTGACCAATGCAATGGGAAAGGTATATAAGAAGCGTTGTTAGAATTAACTGGTGTGCCTCTAGCTACAGCCATGCACCCAGCACTGTTTACTGTCCCTTTTATCCCTTATTAAACCTTTAAAAATTTTTTTAAAGAGCAAAGCTCGTTTCTCACGGAAACCTTACTGAAACTAACCATAACTCATGGGCACTTTACTCATTTAGACAATCAATCCTAAATTCATTGGTTTATATTCCTGGTAAGGCAAGCATGTATTGTAATACTGTTATTATCACTGAACAATAAAAATTAATTACTGTTTTTCTCTCATGCCCCCATGTTATAACATAGTAGACATATGCAAAGAGTTGGAAGCATCAGATTTACATGAAACAGTACTAGAATATATATGCCATATATTTGCCTAAAACATTCTCAGCCTCCAACTATAAAACTTACGGGCTTCTGGAAACACAAGCTGTTTTCTTGACATAGTCTTCCAGAAGTTTCTGCAAGTGGTGTTTTGAACCCACTCTGAACCAAACATACACATCCCAGCACTATAAAGAACTTAGAAAACTTATTCCTTAATCTTCATGTGGGAAAAATAAACTACTTCAAATGTTTCTTCTTCCAGTTTTACTGTTAAGGACGAAATGGAAGCACAGATTGATTACCTAAATTCTGTACCATTTCCAAAGTATACTTTAGAAGTTTCCATCTTACACCCATCTCTTCAACACACACACACTTATTCTATTTCAGAACAAGAAGTCTAATCTACCCAGGGATGCTCCATACTGAAACTATTTTATACTTTTGATTAGTAAAAAATTGCAAGAAAAAATGAGAAGGGAGGAGATAACCAATCATAAAATACAATATGAATAATGGAAGCACATAAGGGATTTTTACACTCTTCTCATTGTTTTCAATGAAATAATAAAACTGATTTGTCTTTCTGACTGTGCAATCAAGCATGAATCTTTAAAAACATTCAAATGCAACCTCAAGTTTTACTATTATAGAGGAATAATAAGTTCAGTTCAGAACACGATTTTACATACAACACTATGACTGTCCTGTTTTCATTCTTCCTTTACATTTCTACCTGCCTATTTAATCTATGCAAAAGAAAGCAGATGATACTAGGTGTGCCACTAATAATTTTGTCAACTGATATAGAAATTACTCTGGGTTACAGCTTGAGAGACTACTGACCTCTTCCAGCTTCTTGTAGAAAACTCCCTGCAATCCACCTCTCTGCTCCTAGAGGGCTATTAACTGAAAGGTTAATGCCCTTGGGCACTTGGCCTCTGTGTGGGCACAGGGCCTGAGATCATCAGAAACCCTGGAAGATTTACTGGATCACTGCATCCAGGTCATACACCTCTACAGGACAATATCCCACTTTAAGCTATCCTACCCTTCTCTGACCACTTGCTAACTTCTTGTTTACAGCTTCCTGTGTATGCAAAAGCCTCATCTGACAGCAGAAGTCCCACAAGCAAGTACACGCTCAAGTGAGCACTTCAAGGCAAGCTCTGACCAAACAGGAGAGCCCTCTCTTATCACTCTGTTGGGGAAACAGTAGCAACAGAAAAGGGGAACATATCAGTAGCAGGAAATACAAACCTAATAGCTGATCAGTTAAGAGATGACAAAAAAATCTTGCTTCCAATATAGAAGTCTGAGATTTCAAAACACAGGGAAGAATACAGGGTAAGCAATCACTATGCCATTGCTCCCTCATTCTATTCTCATACACAAAAAACCTATTTTTTTGTTTAAGCATCAGCTAACTCTTGTTTTTCCAGCATCCCCAAAACCCAGAAAGACTATTTGAGGACCATTTCAGTCATCACAACCAATTCAAATTTTCTCCACACTCCTCTTTACACTTACGAAGCACTTTTAGACTCCTGAAGAAGTTAAAGNGCTTGGAGCTGGCTGGCAATGGCTCTGTGGGACACAGCAGCTTCTCTAAGAAGCCCCCCCTGTAGCCCCTGCCACACATACCCAGTGTACTGTTCTACTGCCTATCCATGCACTTGCTCCTCTATCACCAACAGCCATTCACATTTCATCATTTTCCTATGGCTACTGAAAAATACCATGCATGCTACTAGAAAATTATATGGAACGCATGCCAGAAGAGCAAAGGAGAACACAGGACAGTGAGCACAGCTACACCCATCTACTTAAAAACTACACAAAGAGAGCTGTTTTAACTAAGATGGTATATAGAACTTCTGGAAAAAGAGGTCTCTGTAAAGGTAAGGTCACTCAAGCCATCCAGGTTATTCTGAACATACTTCTAAAATTTCGAGTAGCACTCAAACACTGAGTTTATAGCACAATGACTGAAGTTTGAAGTGTCAGAGGCTTTATTCTTGTTTACACGGTATCTTGCTGCAATTGAACTAGCAGATAAGTATTCAAGATTTAAGAATTCTTAACAATGAGAAAAATTGATAGAGTGATTTTAATAGTCCTGCATATATTTAAATGGATGAGCAGTTTTAATTTGCTTTCATGCCACAACTAAAACATTTCCTTTGCTATTCTTCATTCAATTTCTAAGGCAGATTTCAAATTCCTCTCTTCGTTGGGATGCAAACATTTTAGAAACAAATAAAAGCCAATTGACACAGAAAAAAAGACAATCTCCCATAAGCAGAAACAAACACATATTTATGCATTTATTTTTACATTAATATAACAAGCTTTCACAAATTGGAAAAAAGAAACCCAGGGTCTAGACAGGGTTTAATGTTTAAAATTCACTACAATAAATTTATTCTAGGAGAAGCACAAAAACTGCAGCAGCATTACCAAACTCATTGCCCCAGGTTAACAAATATGTTATACAACCAAGTATACAAGGTTAGTCAGACTCACCTTCCCTCATTGATTTTTGCTTTGTCCCCATGACAAGTGAAGTTCTCAATGTAGCCCAGGCTGCAGTTTATCCGTGTCCAGTCAGGCTGGCACACAGCAATGAAGTGAGGACGCAGTCTACCTATGGAGTACTTGGCAATGTCTGTCAACGACTGGCTAGCAGCTGCCCCAAAAATGAAGGTCCCAATGGCTTTGTAAATAGTGGCTATGTAGTTATTTCTGACAAACGAATTTGAGTGCAAATTATTATAGAAGACCGAGAGAGTTTCTCCTACAATTATCTGAAAAAGAAATAAGGAGAGCAAGTTAAAGATAATAATATTAAAAAGTATTATACTACTTTTGTTAATACTCACACATACGGTTTCAGAAACTAGTTTTTTATAAACATTAAGCTGCAAATTTAAGTTTTCCAAGAGTCAGCAGTAATCATGTCCAAACATCATAAACACTTTCACACAGAAGAGAAACATCCTTTTACTTTACCTTAACTCATGTTGAACTTAATCATATAATTTTCAGAATACTTATTAAAACAAAGCCTTCTCAGAATAACATTTAACTTTACTACTTGGTATGGCCCTAATTAGAAACATTTTTTCCTGCCTAACTTCATTTTACATTGAGTCTTCTTCAACTAACTTCTACTGAGTAAAATTTTTCAAAGCTTGTTAGGTTTTTCATGAAACCAGAAACTGTTCTGAAGGGTTGAGACTTTATATCCAGATCTGAAAGGCCAGATGTTTCAACCAAGAAATTTCCTATTCCTCATGGAAATTAAATCCTCTGGGGAGAAAAGAAAACTAATTAGGGTAGGGAAAGACAGGTCTTACTGAGGTCTTTCCAAGGATTTTTCACCCTACATGTCCAAGATACATGTATCAAGTGCTGGCAAGAAAGCAGATCTAGTTTTGTTTTCTTGCAACTTCATCCTTTGCAGAAAGTTTTTCCTTATGCCAAATACAGAACTTCACTCCAGATAATTTGGATATTGAACCAGTTGGTACCATTCTGTATAGAAAGAATCAATTAATACAGATGATCAGATGTGTAGAGGACTGGATGTATATATGTAAAGTTACCTTGAAAAATAATGTAAAAATTAAAATTATGGCTCTGTCTGTCACTTGAGATGCTGCGTCCTGGATCCCAGCAAAGCAGAGCTTTGGTGAATGAAGCCATCACTTAGACACTGCCACCCCGGCACACGGAGTAACAGCTTGTCAGAGGCTTTGCTCATGAAGCCAAACAGACAATACTGCCAGATGGGTGACAATGAAGCTTTACACCCTTCACCATACCCAAACATGGAATGAAGCAGAGAAATACCAGAACATGGACTAAAGCTGAGAAAGTTTTCAGTAAAGTACATAGACATCTAATCCTTGACACCTAATCCAGAAAGTAACCTCTTAAGGAAGATGGCTGAGCACAAATAGCCATGACAGGTAAATAACGAATCCCTTTCAAAAAACATTGTTGCAAAAGCTGCAAGAAGGTCACTTATTTCAGATACCAAAAAATTAGTTGATGTCAGTGCAATTACTACACTGGACGAACATCAAAGAATATTCGTCTTCAATAATCTGACTAAGCACTGAGTAAAGGACACCAATATTTGCTTTTACCATCTGACTATGAAGCAATCTTGACAGAAAAGCCTGATTTCACAACTAAAAGATATTCCCTGATGTTGCAAAGAAACTAAGTTAGCTAAATATTCATACAGGCTCAAATGGAGATTGGATTAATTCAAAGGGATACATCCATTACAAAAACTATACTTAGTGGAGCCTTTTCTGACTCAGGAAGTCCCTGAGCGGCAAATAGCTAGTAGCCAAGGACTGAGGGCAATACATCAATCTTCCCATGCTCTATTCTGTTCTTCCCCACTCAGCTGTTTTAGCTGCTCTAGAAATGAAATAAGCTATACGGGCTTCAGTTCTGACCAAGCACTGATGCTCTCAGGTAACACCGACTACCCAAAGGTAGTAATAGGGTGAGAAGAAAAACATTCTTATCTTAAAGGCAGGATCTTTAGCATAAGCCACTTGCCAGTTAATAAAACACACAAAACCCTTCCCCCTACCCAAAAATTTCATCTGCTTCAGAAGCATTTCTGTAAGTTTTTGAAGCAGCTTTTTCAAGAAGAGGGAAGCCAGGCTAGTCACAGCTTCAATTCTCAGAACACATGTCTACACTTGCAAAAAAAAAAATTCCACCCAAAAGCAAATATGAGCTGAAAGTTGACCTTTATGCTGGAACCTTGATAAAAATCCATGCAGTTCCTATGCAAGGCAGAGCTAGATTATCATAATATCCCTCCTGACTGAAACCCATTAGCCCAGAGAAATACTGAGGGATTACCTTTAGCTGTGACTTTTCATTTTTCGCTCCTAAATATACTTGGATAAATATTTATATGCCTAAAAATCTTATTTGGCATAAGAAAGTTTTAACTCTGTTCAAAGTGTGGCTCTGATGAGTTTGGATGCCACCCAACAGAACCATCAGTGGAGACTGAAGCTTTTTAGCACATCTGGACAGGGATCTTGAGGCCCTTGTAAGAACTGCAGTGCAGTCCCATCAGACTTAGGACATGAAATGGGTAACTGAAGAGGTCCAACTCTCCCCCCTGCTCATGAGGACACGTCCCAGGTATTTTTTGCCCCAGCACTGGTATTCTTCCAAGAGCCATTTGCACTCCATGAAGTCAAGGAAAGCTGCTGTTTTCTGCCAGGCTAAGGAATTTCACCAGCTGATCCTGGCTCAGACAAGCCAAAAGAGGTGGCAACAGACAGGGTAATAGCAGGACCTCAGCTTTTGTCCATACATAGTAAGATATTAGGTTAGCTCAGCTGACAGCATATAATTAAATATTAGGGATAGAGCATCCCTATATGCTTGAGATAGTTCAGCTGAGCCAGGAGCTATGGTCAGAGAGAGATCCCAAATTGGTAGTCACAGAAACAATCTGTCCAGCTCACTGATCTGGTGTGAAGAGGAGGAAAGAAGAAAAGTACCCTGTTTTCAGCCAGGCTAGGTGCAGTATGAAAGCAAGCCCCTGCAGTATTTAAATACAAATGGGCCCAGAGTTTTATCCTGACCTTCAGGGAAATACGCAGGGAAAAACTCCACATCTACTTATTCTTTTTATTCTATTTAAGCTTTTGATAACATCTGACTGGAAGCCATAATCTTTCTTTTAAATAGGCTAGTATATGTTGTTACACTTCCACACACAGAAGTTTTCCCAAAGATTTTTGTGGCAGATAAAAAACACTGACTTAATAGGTCACGCACAATGATATTCTGAAAGTAGCAGGTCCCGAAATAAAAAGACTTGTGACAGTCACAACACATTAGTGTTATTTTCAATAAATATGAAAAGAAGTTTTTATCTCTCAGATTATGGAATTAAGCCACCATAGTTCTAAGGTTCTAAGGTATTATTTTTCTGTTCTATAATTCTAGCTGTTTGACTTCAGTTGAAGAAAACCTTTTAGTTATTCTTGCCAGACCACCATTTCTACTGCTTTAGCACCTGGCTTAAGGACATTATTTTAAGGTTGAGAAATCTTACAGAATAACTAATCTGTATTAACAGATTACCCCTCCTCCCTCTTTCCCACCCCCACTGAAATCAAAAGCAATGAATAAAAGTTTAACTTACAACAATTACACTGAAAGGAATAATTATTCCTGCTAACAATTTATAAGAAATGGTGTCCTCTTTGTATGGATACCGGATGGATTCATCACTACAGAAAACGCCTCTCTGGAAGGGGGTACGTCGTGAACTGAGAATTGCAAAAGGCAAGCCAGCTGGCAAAAAGGAATACAAAATACATTACAAAACCAAAACAAACTGGCAATGATCACACCCCCACATTTCCAAAGAGAAGTGCATAAATAGGAATGGGCATGCAGGAAGTTAGAAGGTTATGCACTTCTCTTGGCCAATGACTACTGCCTCGACTTTGTAGCTTCCAGGAAGGACTGCTGAAGAAAGAGAGCAAGGCAGGATTCCTCTCATCTTCATGTTTGTGGCACTTCAAGTGTGGAAGAATGCCAAAATCATGACTGAGTAAATAGTTCAGTGACAACCACTGAGGTGCTCAATCTGCTGCTACTGGCACAATTATCAGATTTTTCTTTATATTCCAGTGAGCAACAGCTGCCCCTATACACCTTCTCTGGACAGCTTTACAAGTCAGAAGAGCATAAACTGCATTTAAAGCAGAAAAGGAGGTGCTTTCCAGGGAGCGCAAGTGCAGAGGGAATTTTTGGGAATATGGAGAAAAGGAAATTACACATGCATGCGATTCCCTCACTTCCTCACACACCGGGTATCTTCCTAGAACGACCTACAGCCTCAAGACACGGAGATTTTATTCCTACCTCTTCCACCAAAGAGGATGCTTTTGACTTAATCTAATACCTACAGGACACAATACTACGCTGCTCAATGCTGCGCCCTATTGCACGTCAAGGTACTCACAAGGCAAAACAAAATTAGTCATTTGAACAGCAAAGGTTTTTTCAAAAAACTCAAAATAGGATGCAAATTACCATAAACTGATAGAATCCCATTTCTAAATCCTGTTCCTCCATCCTTAAGACAGATACAACATCTGCACAATCTATTTGTGTACAGGATCTCTTGGAAAGAAATGGCTGTATGGAAAACAAGCAGTGGAGGACTACAAATAATGTTTAATAAAAAAATAAATAATCTGCTTTAGCTTAGGCGTGTAGAGCCCAGTAGCATAAAAGCCCTTGACTTTATCCTCAAAAGTCAGCTGTGTTGCACATAAAATGCTTACCACTTTAAAGTTACACAACAAAAATTATCTGGAGGTGACGCTCCCATCCAACATTAAGGGATCAGAAAGATAAAAACAGCCTCCATCCTTCCTTCCCAGCAGAAATAAATGTTGTTATAGTCTCAGTTCTCTCCTCAAGACCTCTGTGCTAAGACATAGCCTACCTCTCTCTTTTCAGATACACAGCTAGCCCCATAATAAGCATGTGTAAATAAAATTAAAGATGTAAAGAACAGGAGAAGAAGCAAACAAAAAAAAGATACCAAGCATCAAGAAAACTGTTAGGGAAGAGACCTAGGATCCTTTCCAACCCTCTTTCCCTCCACCCATGAAGTCCTCCAAACTCCTCCAAACTAAGCCTGACTCCTGGGACCATCACAAGTGATATAACTGGGATTTTACTAATGATTTACTATAAGTTTTGTTATGCACACCATAAAGTGCTTAAGAGAATACTTCAGCTTGAAAACAAAGGAACAAATAACAAACTAATGGCGCAAAAGGTGAAAATTTACCTGAAGTGAACTCTGGTGAATGACACAACCTTATTCCTTGATCAGGCAGTTATATGTAGGTCTACCATGTGGGCCCATGCATTCCAGCTTTGCTGTTGCAAAGAACCAGGTATCCTCTGTATTGCTGCTGAATTGTATTGTCATGAAACAAATAGCATGAAAAACCTCCCCCCCAAAAGTGGTAGAAAAAGACCACTGTCATTGTCAAGAGGGGTTGTTTCCAATTCCATGCCAGCAGGACTACAACTGACACAGCTCTGGAAGCCATCCAAGCACACCAACAAAGCAGGAGGACAGCAGGATGGGCTAAGAGCCAAGCCAGAGCCTCACCAAAACACTGCACCATTCAGATACCAGCCAGCACAGAGCCTGGGAGTTGGACTCTGCAGTACAGTGCAAAAACACAGCCTTTCCTACTAGGAAAAAATTCCTCTCCCTTTCTCTTAACAGGAGAATATCAGGGTTTTCAAAAACACTGCAGATTATTTTCAGATTATTTTTTCCCTTCCCTTGCATTGGTATTGTGACAGATGTCATGATACACCATCAACTGTTTAGTATTTAGCTGACTTGGGTCAGGGTTGAGGCAGAAGCACGTGCAGCCATGGTGAGGGAAGGTGATTTGTCAACATAATGCTGTGGAGTTTCCAACACCATTTATCCTACAAAATACGTATGGAATGAAAATTTCATCATTTGCCCTGCACACATACTAACACCAACATTCCAGACTGAGTATTTGAGAAAAATTTATTGTTTGGACCACCAAATGTAGAGAATTCGGCATATACAGATAGGAGTTTCTTAATTATTTACATGGTTACTTCTTCAGAGCTGGTAGTTTTGATTATCATGGTAAAGCAGTTGTTCACAAAATTAAGTTCAGCCCAAAAAAAACCTTATCACAGCTTCAGCACACTGCCACAAACACCTGTGGTTATAGTTAGATAGTGTCACTGACATCGAATCACTAGCTCTGCATCACTCATTTTAAAGACCTGCTCTGAATAATGGTGTCATGGTACCTTACTCCTCATTTCCTCTAATCCATACCTGGATGTTTCAGCTTCTCAAGGTGAGAGATTGAAAATTTTTAGAATGATGGGGTTATTTGGGGGGGCGCTTTTTTAAATGTAATTTCCATCTACTAAATCAGAAATAAAAAGGTGTGTGGATCACAGGAATGAAGTCCCTCATGCAGTGAGGATCTGTGTTCCTCCATGCTGAGTGAAGCTGCTTGAAATGTGCACGCTCATTCTTCAGCAATATTGAGATTGTGATGTAATTAGCCCGTAATTGCATCTTCCTGTATCCAGATCACAGAAACAAAATACCAAACAACTCCAGGTTTGTTTTTGTTTTGTAAGCAAGTATGAACAGCTAAAATAAAATTGTCTTCTCTTTCACTTTGAGTCTTAAAAGCTCTGGGTATCTATGTGACAGCCATTAAGTAACCATTAATTGGAAGAGCTATGCACTGAAATATACAGTAAACATAATAAGTCTTTCTTCAGTTTCCCCCAACTGCACAACAGATTCAAGAAGTAGTTCCACCAGTCATTTATCTTATTGCTGTTCTCAGCACCTGTCAGTGTTGAAAGGATACATGCTCCATGAAAGGTTGAGAGGGAAGTTTTAATTTCTAAAAAGCAGGTTACAGTAAAATGGATGAGATTAACTTAACACTGTTAAACTGTAAACTGAAGTCACAGAATTACAGCATCTGTAATTTACCTCTGGCTCAATTCACAGCAGTCATTAGCCTGAAAAACCATGTCAGTAGGGGCTTTTGATATCTTTTTGATTAAAGTATCCTCTAATGTCAGTACCTAATCCCTCAGAACATGCTCCATGGAGTAGGTTTAATTTACTTCTTTTTAATATGCATGGATTGACTTCACTATTATTAACTGGTGAGAGACAGCAGAAAAGTAGAAGTCAAACCAGAGGGGCATCAAGTGTTTCTGGCATGTGAAACCAGTAAGAGAACCTTCTCACAATACTGAGGGTTCTGCTCTGTTTTAAATAAATCAGCAAAGTCTGCTTTTGTGGGTTTTCAAGGTGTTTCATTTCTAAAATCAAATCAAAATTATTTCAAATATATAGCTTAAGTGTTTTCTGCAATGGAAGTTTCTCTTTAAGACAATAAAGGGACAGGAAAAAATAGTTTAGCTTTTTCATTACTGCAAGCAGAACAAGCAAGCAGAAGAACTGTCATTAAGTGATAAAGAGGCAAAGCTTCTTACTATACCAAGTAAAATAGTGGAGTTTCCCTATTGTTGGGATAGACAAATAACTTTTTCACCCTGACAGACATCATAATTTCAGAAGATAGGGATAAGTTTTTGCATCATGGTGGCAATTTCCTAACATGGAAGCTCCTGGTACAGGTGGACAGGATATGACTGAAGGTACCGAATGATACTTGTCTTTATAATGATACCATCATCACTAGTGTCAATGTCTTTAACTTCACAGATACAACTGAGGAAAAAATGTTTACTGTAGTATAGGAAGTGCTGTACTTTGCCAGCGGATTTATTCACATAAACATCTACAGCAATTTCTCAAGAAAAAGAAGCAAAGATTCAACAGCAGAACATTGTGAGAAGAAATCCTGTTCATCTGCCACAGTCATGTTGCCACATTCAGTTAAAAAAAAGGTCCTACAATATCCTACAAATACCCATTTTGCTCAATTTTCCCTGAAAGCAGAAGAAACTGGGGAGTTTAAGTACTCCTTTTATGTAAGAAGTGGAGATAGCAGAGGAGCAGTAAAGGCTCTCTACTGAATACTTCTCATATGACAATTCCAAAAAGCTTCCCTGATGTACACTTCATCTTATAAACTAGTTGTAATACAGTGAAGAAATTGACTAAAGGGAAAATGATAACATGCATGTGAGGAGGAATTATACAGCTGGGAAGAGGTTACCTGTAGGGCAATCTCAAGGATAAAGCAAACAAGCTGGTGTTATGCAGTGCACATGCATTCTTAATGAATAACTTGCAGATATACTGCTGACAAAGCTGGCAATTCTTTGATACAGTGGAAGATCAAGGCCAGCCAGTTCTGCCTGCAAAACAACACTTGAAGACTGAGGCAAGAGAACATACGGAGATTTGTGCAGTAATGAGTTCAGAGTCATGCCTTTGGAGGTTAAACAACTCTGTTGACTTGGGAGCTTGTCAGTTCAAACTACCAGGGGAAAATAATGTACTTCCTGTGGTTGTTGTATATCAGTATAATAGCGTGACCATTAGACAAGTCTTTTCAAAGGTATTAACACTTCTAACCCATTTGACAAGAAATTTCCTCTGAAATAGTATTCAGTCAGAATTGACAAATGCATTTATGCATTTGGTTTTAATTCATCTGTCTTAAGTGCAGACAGAGAAGGACTGCTAGAATACATTCCTTATTACCTCAAAAACAAGAGTTTGGTTTTGTATAGTTCAACAGAGTCTAAGGACTGTAAATCAGCCAAGTGCATACACAGTAGATATTTTTAAAAAGTGCAACACTGATCCAACAAGCAACCAAGAATTAAGAAACTACAAATACAATCAGTAATAAAGGTATAGGGAGAAATGCAGGCTCTGAAATGTTTCAATCAGAATACATGGAGTAGAAACACAAGTAGCTCAACTGATAAGACTACATATTTTAAACAATTACTATACCCCTGTCCAAAAGTGTGACTCATACAGTATAATGGATTTGATTTCCTCATAAGCTGGAGTGATTTCTGACTGATTATGTTAGGTTTTTTCCCCATAAATATCCTATATAACACAGGTCTATTTCTGTCCAAATTTCTAATCTTGGTTAGGTTTCTTCACTGGGCATGAAGTTGTTCTCTGCACTAAAGCTGGACACAATACCACCCTGAAAAGAACATCAGATTGTACACCTTCCTCGAGTCATCCTTCCCACTCTCCTCAGGAAGGATATCACTCAGCATTTATCCACGCTGTACTTCACCAGCTATGTTACTGCCATCTTTTATATTTATTGCTCTGAGTTCCCTACTTTGCTGCCTCACTGCACACGCTCTCTCTCTTCCAGGGCATTTATGACTACACTGAAGAGGGCAGACTTTCAGAGTGCTCTACTTGACTTCTTTGCAAAGGACAAGGACTCCTACTGCTCACTTCTCACTGTTAAGTGAATTATTTGTTCATTTCAGGATTCTTTCTCCAATCTCATAACTATTTAGATTTTAAATTTTGGTTGAAGTAAACATTTGAACATACACATCTAAATAATGAGATTTTCTAAAAAAAAATGCTGCTCTAGCCTGAGTTCTTCATCTTCCTCTCAAATCACAGGGATTAGGATAAGAACAGATGTGACTGACACCAGGAAACAGTGAGTATATTTCTGACAAAGTAGCTTCCAATATCTGTGCTTAAGTAGTGGGTAGTAATCTTTCTCCAGAGTTCTGAAACAAAACAAAATTTAAAAGATTTTGTTGTCTTCTCTCCCAGCACCTGAAAAAAACTTGCCACCACTTTTGTGCTGTTATCTACTGCCAACTTCATTGCTGTAGCTTTAAACTAGAAGCGATACCTAGAGTTATTTTTTAAAAAGTTTAAGTAATATTTTGAGGTTTAAATCTCCTTACGCCCAAGGTTCAGATACAAAGTAGAAGTTAACATTTTCCTCACATATGCTGTAGATATTTCATTACTAATTCCATCAGCAAGAACATCCACAGTATTCATTACAACATTAGAAACACTGCCTGGAAAAACACACATTTTGTGAAAGCTTAGTTAAAACTTTTGAGCTGATATTACTGCTCACATTCTGTGAAGGTTGGGTAGGGTGTCAAAACCTCTTTGCAGATTAAATTAAGACTTTGGCTTCTCCTCAATATAAGAACGGGGCTACTTTCCATTTCTCATAGGAGTTTTAGGGTTCAGGAGAGCACCTACCAAGAAATGAACCATCACTCCACAAATCACTAAGTTCAACGGTTCAACTTTTTGACATTCAGCTTTCTCCTGAAAAGGTGGGTAAAAACCATCTCTTGGCATGAGCATTTCCCTGAACAAGGCCGAAGAGAAAGAGGTACAATAACGTGAGCCAGATGAAGCAAAACAGAGGAGGCAGCACAACAAGGAACACTCTCTGCCTTACTTTCCCTGTTGCTTGTCTCTGGTTCCTAGTGGAGTTGCTTCCCTTTTCTGACACCCCCTCCAGTCTCTGGTCTCAGTCCTAAATGTCAACAGTACAATATTAGCAACTGTGTGTCAGACTTGAGAGAAAGAAAAATCTATGCCATAGACTGTTTGGGTTATTTCCTTAAATTACAAAACTAATGTAAGTTGCAATTCCCTCTACCTACATTTCTCCCTATTCCCTTTTACCCTTTCGTATATGCTACTAAATAATACCTCAAAACCCTCTCTATACCAATGTGACTGCTTGGCTTTCTCACAGCTGTGACCAAGCTTCACTCAGCACTTTAAAAGCCCTTGTCTGGAGTTCCTCCCACTGTCAAAATGCCAACTGTCTTACTTAGACACTATGAGCATTCTCCATCACTGTACTAAGAAATGTACCTGAAGGGCTGAGGAAAGTACAAGTCCACAGGGCTAACAAGCAATTTGCTACAGTTTATTTACTTAAAATACAATTGCACTTAGTAAGAGTGATTTGTACAAATAACAGAGGCAAATGGTGCTCCTCAGATCTTTCCTCACCTGATTTCAAGCCCACCAGAACACCCATACCACAGGAACATCAAAAAGTGAAGCCAAAAGCTGGATGCTGCTATTTCTCAATATCTGGCACAGCACTGATCTCAGCCAAGAATTACTAATCAATTCAACAACTAAATAAAGTGCATTACCCTGACATTAAACCTTTACAGAGCAAAACCATGGATCATTATTACTATGTTGGCTTTAAAAAGAGAACTAAAAAATTAGCAGTTTATTCCTCAGAATAAGGTTGGGTTCAGAGATAATGCTGATCTGTAGTAGTACACAATGAACAGTTAGTATCAAGTAGAACTCATGACAGATTATGAAGTTCAACAGCATTGCCCAAAAAAGTTTCCAATGCAATAAATATACCAAAAAACACAATGAAGATAAAACATGAGCAGCTTTTCAAGAAGTTTACCAGGTAAGAGGCAGTCTTGCTCAGAGCATAGTAAAACCTCTTACAAGTAACCTGAAACTTAGGAGTCAAGTTGAAGTCCACTTTAGTGTCAAAAAACAGGTTTAATTTCAATCAGTTGCAAAACTAACAACAGCGGGTCATAAAGCTTTGACATTGCTGAAAAAGTGAAAAGCACATCTACCAATCAACAGTCTTCAATAGGTTTCATTAATCCCCTGATTTATTAATCTCTATCACAGCAGTAACTACATTTGTTAATGAAGACATACAAAATTAGCTCAGCAAGTGCTTATATTGGTCAATCTAATAGCTGCTGTCAATAAAATCTTCCCTTCAAAATGCATGCCTTTCATAAACAGCATAAAAGATCAGTTTCTTTTGCCATAAAAGAAATCAGTAAATTGCCTCCAAAGTATGATTGTGCTAATCTGTAGGAGGGAAAGTTTCAGTCAAAACATTATTACACATGCTCTAAGCAGACATTCCCAAAAACATTAAGCCTAATGCCTAATGTGTTAAAGCTGGCACAGGAGCAAAGCTACCTAGGTCCCTTTTGGGAAGTCATCTTGATAGAGAGGACATTTTGCCACACCAAACCTAGGAACGTTTTGATTCTTTTTCTGAATGTTATTTAAACTACTTAGATACCAATGTAACCTAGCTACCCAAATATCTTTTGATTGGGTTCAAGGTGGAGAAATTAGGTCCTACAGGCTCCATCATGTTCCCTTCTCTCAAAGAAGGTCCAAAGAGCAGTGCTTATCCCAGAGAAGGGACTTAACCAAAACTCTGGTTACTAACGAACACTTCCCTGTAAGGAACATCAGCATTTGCATTACTTGTTTTGGTAGCAACAAGTTGTGGAGAACTACTTTGTCTCCCAGAAATTCAGTGCAGGCCTTTGGCTGAGTTAGAAGTTCTGAACTCTTCTCTCTACATCAGTCCATCACGTAATAGAAACCTACCAGTGGCTTGTGAGCCTTCAGCTCTGGGACAGAATTGCCAAGCAAAGCCTTGGCAGGGACCAGACAGAAATCCTAGGACAGGGAGCAGACAAAACTCAAAAACTCTCAGGTTGCTCTGTTGTTCTGGTGAGAAGGACGTCTTTTTTCAGAGAGGTTTTCCTTGCTCTGTGCTTCTCCCTCCCCCCATGTCACCTACCCCCGGGGCTAAGGCAAGCTGCGTAAGTGTCACTAAAGGTAGCAGTCTGAAGAAACAAGATGACTGGAGGAAAAAAAAAAATCAGTTTGGACATGAAGTTACCAGAAAAGCCAAATTGAACAGGACACCTACAAATAGACATAGTTGGAACCTCACTGAAAGAGCAAAGATATTGACATTAATT
>VXBC01003696.1:400617-418619 GCA_013399945.1 Ploceus nigricollis
TACTTTTTTCTGTTCCTAAAACAAATGAAATTAGCAGTTAGAGATTAGTTCCAGATTTTCTGAGCAAACAGTATGAACAGCACCTTTAACATGCATATGACTCTATATATATTTATATACATATAGGGTTTTGCCTATACAGACTTGTCTTCAACTCATTTACAGTGCTGAGCTCTTGGAAGGCATACATTTTACTCCCATCACCAAAGCTCCCTATATATTAGCTACTTACAGAGAAAATGGGCAGGGTGAACCCCACTGTGTAGAGGACAGTGGATGTGATGGTACTGTCATGGAACGGATACTTGATGCTGTCATCATTACAGAAAAAGCCTCTCTGATACGGTTTTATTTTGGCCAAGTTTAGAACACCAAGGGGTAAGCCAGCTGTTGGGGGAAGGAAAACAAAAAACAAAAACAAGAAATATATGTGGTTAAATCAAAAAAAAAAAAAATCATTTCTAATCATGCATGGAGGAAGCTACCAAACATGCATAACTCAAATTTCCTAAGTATCATGCAATGCACTTACCAAGTTTTGTTTATAGACATTCCTATTTCAGAACACTACCTCAGAAGGACTCTGAGGTTACCCATCAGGTACAGATGTTAAAAGAGATACCAAATTCAAAGTCTTTCATCCATAAGGTGAGTTGCCACAAAACCACACCGAACCAAGATTACATTCAAGAAAAAAGCCTTTGCCCCTCACATGACTAAACAGTTATNGGAGACTATTAGTGGTTGTTCCACTTATAAACTCCAGCCTCCTGCACAGACAAGCAATGAAAATCCACTGTCTAACTCCTACAAAAGTATCATAGCAGAAAAATATCAGAATAGACCAGAATTACTGACATCTAATTTTAAGCTGTAACACTCACCACAAAGGTATCTAAAATTATAATAGTCCATACCACCCTTTAAATGTGTAGACTTTCATGTGAATTACCTCTAAGTCAGATGTTTCTCCACGGCTTTAGAGCCAGGAAAAAACACACCCTCCACTGACTTTATATTACAGCAACACCTTCAAAACTAAAAATGAACGATAATAAAAAAATCAAGCAATTCAACAGATTATTGAACTGCAGCTAGAACGTTTCTTTAGAAGTGTAAAAGTGCACAGAGCTGCAATTGTTAGTTCACCTGGGTATCAGGTACATATCAACCAAGGTACACAGGAAACCTATTGGAAAATAAATTTTCCCAAAGGTGTGCTGAACATATATGTACTTGTCAAAGTGACAAACTTTCCTTAAAAGTGAAACTATACTAGTGATTACTTGTTGTGTCAACCTCCTATTTATTGCACAGGTCTAATGGAAGCTTTAATGAATAAGCACTAATGGGAAAACCAGAGTAATGCATGTAAAGTTCTGCAAGCTCCCTTGTTTTAAATTACTGTCTTCCATCCTTAAACCACTTCATATACTTACTGATTTTAATTCATCTTATACATTTATCAGGTAATAAAATATCATAATCTTTCACACAGCTTGATCAAGTACTGCAGGGACAAGCAAGATGTAACTTCAGGTTCAAGATTATTCTGCACCATTAAATTTTGATTCTCCAAATCAGCTCAAACCTTACTAAAAATTTGGATACAAGCAGGCTTAAAATATTGTTTGAAAAACCTACTGAAGAATTAAATTGTTCTTTGTGAAAATCATGCGGTCTTTAAAACACTGAGCCTCTTTTCTACAAGTAATTAGATTTTCAGTCTCTGTATCTCATTTTATCCCACTCTTCTTTAACGAGTAATCACATTACTTTCAAGCTTAGAAAAAGCTTCTGAGTCAAAAATTAGGCTTATTTTTGTTAGAAAGTATATGGTAGAAACAGTCACCAGTTATAGGTGTGTGCACTGCATTACAGTGCCAAGTTTTAACATCACAAGTGTTTAAGTTAGGAGACTAACCCATTCTGAACAAGAGATGTAATCATTCCGTAACATTTTGGAAGACATTTTTCCTCTCTAATGATAAAAGCCTAGTCTAAATACTTTTTTCTGTTCCTAAAACAAATGAAATTAGCAGTTAGAGATTAGTTCCAGATTTTCTGAGCAAACAGTATGAACAGCACCTTTAACATGCATATGACTCTATATATATATNTCATGCATGGAGGAAGCTACCAAACATGCATAACTCAAATTTCCTAAGTATCATGCAATGCACTTACCAAGTTTTGTTTATAGACATTCCTATTTCAGAACACTACCTCAGAAGGACTCTGAGGTTACCCATCAGGTACAGATGTTAAAAGAGATACCAAATTCAAAGTCTTTCATCCATAAGGTGAGTTGCCACAAAACCACACCGAACCAAGATTACATTCAAGAAAAAAGCCTTTGCCCCTCACATGACTAAACAGTTATTAAGGGCAGGCAGCCTTTTGTCCCTCCTCCCTCTTCCACTACCCCACGACCTTAGCTTGTATCTGATTTTCCAGCCTTGTTCTATACACTATAATGTGGTCAGTGTTTACAGATAAGACAAAGAATAGACACAGGTTTTGTCATGGTTAGGGAGTTAAAAATTTAATGCAAATAGTTTTCGTGCAGGTAATGCGAACAAAAGAACTGCAGGGAAACTAATGGACACTTTGAATGGATTGCATCTCCAGGTAATGAGATTATACCTTGAGATTGCATGTACACAGCTTTTGTACACTTTGGAAAATTTCTGCATGAAAATATACAAGTTATTAACATCGCAGCTGAGACCTGGGTGCAAATTATAGCGCTCCGAATTTACACACTGTGATATATTATCAATTCCCTCTCTTACAAGTTAACTTGCATTATACTGACAGTCATGCAAAAGAAGCCATCAAGACTTCTGGTAATTATATTCAGGTCTAACTTATTTCTGATAAGAACCACCTGCCATGTAATACAGGTTATTTGCAGGAGCAATAACCTCAAGAAATCCAACTTTTTCTTTTTATTTTACTTCCTCATAAAATCTAAGGTTGGAAAGGACCTCCCAGATCATCAAGTCCAGCTTTCAAGCAAATAACACCATGCCCACTTTCTCCCTTTCTTTTGATCAACCAAGTAAGCAATAGTTAGAGTGGATAAATTACATAATGCTAAATCCCAAAACAAAACAAAAAGTGTATTTTGTTTTAAAACATGGTAAAAATGGGCAAATAACTGTATTTTCCCCAACATCCATGAAATATGCAATTCTGCAAATAGACATTCTATATATAAATTAGAGGGTGAGTGCCATTACTGAAGCAGAAAAGACTACTCAGTATATAAACAACCTGCTGTACTGAGAACAAAAAACGTCTCAAAGACGTTAACATGATGAGTGATTCCTTTGATTTCTGGTGACACCTGTTGACTACCAGGTAAGTAGCTTAAAGGTGATTAAAGTACGCTTATTGCTACACACTTCATTCGAAGAAAAGACATCAAGAGTGAAACAGTAGGAATAGAGTGATAAATCCCAGCCCCTTCTTTGGGCTGCTGAGTTGCAGTGCAAAGGCTTGTGAAGACGTGTACATGTATGATAGCACCCCAGCTTTCAACTCCTCTTCCTCACAAGGAAGCAGTTGGGGAGTATTTTAAATCCTCTTATGGAGCAGAAGGAATTTTTTTTCACAAATCATCTGAAACATGAAAACTGTCCACATTACTGATGCTTACCATCCCATATAGAAAAAGTGAACCAAAATACAAATGGCACTAAGCTTATTCAACTTCAAGCACAAAGTTTTTCATTATGTAGCATGGTATACCATTGAATCAACTACATCTCAAAGGTCTCTCTCCTTCCTTCTGCTTTAATGACTGAGAAAAGAGCTGAAGCTTGACCATGCACAAGTGACAGACAGAAGCAGATGAAACAGAATTGCAGCCCTTCAAATACGAAGGGAGCTACACTGAAGAACTCAGAAAGTTCACACTGAACAAGGGGATTGCTGTATGTCTGCATGCCTGGAGCCAAGTTTCAGCTACTCTCAAGGCCATGGCAAGATTCCACTAACATAACGTAGAGTCCATGCTTCCTGTCTTTACCTCTGCTGTTGCATACCCAGCAGGATGATGGAGTGGTAATCCCATTACCTGTTTGATACAATCATATCTTCTCAAACAGGTCATCAGATTTTCACATACGGAAATATCACATGCCCATGATTAACTTAAGCAGCAGCTTGTGTTTTGCATAAGTGGACTACTTCACAGACATAAATACCTGTCTTCCACAAAAAACTGCTACAATCTAATATCAAGAACTATAACACATAATGAACTATTGACCTGGGAAAGGGGGAAAATGAAAAGCAGCAAATAAAGGGGTCAGATGAGAACAGTTTCAAAGTGACTGCAAAACTCATCTGTATCATCTACATTAAAAGAATACAAAAAAACCCCAAAGTTGGTTACACATCTTACACTAACTGCCCATTTCCATTATTTTCATTACTGTTAAATTCTTATTGCAATCTAAATGATGCATTGCTTTCCAACAGTGGACTAGAACTAGAAGATTTTGTGAAGTGGTATTCAGTTGATCTTTAACCTATCCCAAATAGTGGCAGCATTTTTACTGTTGCTCCTTTTACAGGGAGAGAAGATGAGACGTAGTACATGTAAGCAAACAGTCCTGAACTTTTCGTTGTAAGCAGAAAAAAACCCCACCACTAATGTACATACCAGGCCAGTATTGCCATCAGAGGTGCCAAGCATCTCCACGACCTTTAAGCAGGCTGAACTTCTGAGGAATGTACTTATGTTCAGCCGCATTAGCTTCTACAAACTGGAGCAAAGAGTGACCAAGATCTCATGCAAGATCACCAGGCTAAAAGGCAGTCTTGTAGACTGCAGAGCAGCTCTCATGCCTTATCCTCTGCTCAGTATACCTTCTTTTCCTTTATACCTAGCCAGTACCAGCAGTAACCTCAAGGTGCTCTTCTGAACAAGGCAGCTTTATACCTTAAGGGCTCATAATGGCTTAGTTGTTATTCATACCCTATAAAGCATGACCTTCAGCTGTAAAAAGACTATTACTTGAAGGCACCCATCATTCAGACTGGAACATATTAGAATTGGATTTCATCTACTCTCTGGTAAAAATTCTGCTGTTTATCTTGTCAAGAACTAGTGACCAACAGATTCTGGGCTGTTTTGCTAGGTAGTAGCAAGAAACAGACAGCAGTCCTCTGACCTTTCTCTCCCCTCTAATTATAAAGAACCTGGTCGCTCCAGTGCTGTGTGACTTAAGAAAGGACAGACTTCTGCAATGCTCACACAAATAGACTCTAGCTAACCCACAGACCAGGATGGATGGGGCTTGGAGCTACCTAGTCAAGTGGAAGGTGTTCCTGCCCATGGCAGGTGTATTGGAAGGAGATAATTGCCTCCACCGAAAATATCCTATGATTTTATAACCCTGAAAGCTACAGATGTAGTAACGAAGTTGAACAGGAAAAGAGACTCCAAAGATTTGAAGCCTTTGCCTATGAAAGAAAGGTAAACTAGTTTCATACACATAAATAAGAAAAAAAAACCCACAGTAAAGAGGGAGACAAAGGTGGGAACAATGCTTGAATTACTCAGCAGGGATTGCAGGGATGGGAACAGCCTCTAAGTTTTGGGCTAGAACTGTAAGAACAGGACAACACACATTTGCACAGTTACACGAGGTATGCTGAGTTCACAAGGAGTTTCCAACTCTAATTTGTAGGTCCAAGCCAGTTGCAGTGTAGTTTCCACTGACAACCTACAGTAATTCACAGTAATATACATAGCCTCCAGGAACTATTTGATCACATCTGACTGGATGACATAGCGTGACAAATGCCTGTAAGAAGGGAAGGAAGGGAGGTCCAGGCTAGGAGAATAGGGAGGAAGTCCGTGTGAGAATGGTCCTCCGCCCACAGAAAAAGAATGTTAAAAATAAAATACCAGTACCCAAGGGGAGAAAGGGAACTTTTTTTCCAAAGGAAATCTGCTTAATCAAAAAATGTTGATTTACTATATTTTTAGTGGTTTTTTTTAAGACTAAACAGAAATAAAATAAATTTTACAGTTTATCCTACAAATGAAAGTGATGAGTACCAATCACCAATCCATCATCTTTTTACAATGTGCGTAACACTGCACTACTGTTCTGATCTGTGGCATTTATCACACTGGTAATTTTAGAGTTAGGTGCTTAAGCTTGGACTCAAGATTCTGAAGACTTCCAGGTGTCCATACAGCTTTGGCAGTAAGCTGCCTGTTTTTCTTAAACAGGAGAAAAGCATTTAGAGCTAAATTAGTGTCTTTTACAACAGTTGCCATAAATATTTAAGATCAGCAAAGAATATTATTGTTTTATGTCTAAAAGGAAAGAAACTCTCAAAGTTTTAACCACTTCAGCAATACTGTACTACCTAGCTCTCAACCAGATGCATTGCTCACAAAACTTGGCTCAGCCTTCAAGAGCAACCCAAGACAACCTAGACTGCCCTGTCCTTCTTCCATCTCTGGCCATCCCCCACTACCCCTTTCTTGCCTTGGCATTAATTTTCACACCAAGCTGTCCAAAAAGACAAGTCCATGCCCACATAACACTTTTTTCAGCGCCACTTGCTCATCTGTCCAACTGTATTACTGTAAGAGCTGGCTTAAAGGACAGAGTAAGAACATGTAGCCAAGGCTGTGGAATAAAGGACAAGGACAGACTGGGACAGATCAGCTTCAACACCTTATGAAACTGCATCTTGATCAGTGGTGCTTTCTTCCCCACAACTTTAAACAGCACAAAGGAATGCACTGTATTTTGTAAACACAGGTTAATTAAAACCCCTTTGGCCTCCTTATCTGTGCAAGTGACTGAATCTCCACTTGAGGTTCTGTGCAGTCAAACTCATGCTGAATTGCTGTTTCAAGTCCTCCAAGGCAATATTACTCTGTACTCCTATCCGGTCCTCAATCAGGAAGTTCTCTTCAACAAAGCAAATTAATATTGAGGAACTGGGAGAAAGGCAGTTACTCCTAAGGGATACTATGGCAAATGAGAACATTCTAGCTTGATTATTAACCAAAGTGTTTTCTTCATGCTGCAATGAACTCACAAGTAAGTGTTAATTAAGAGAACCTGTACTGGACTAACATGAGACTGAGAAGAGTTTTTATGTTTCTCTACACTCACCCTGAAGAATATGATCAGTACATTCTGCACTTGATATACTGACAAAGTCAGCTTCACATTTTGTAAAGAGATACACACTCTATAGTTTAGTTAGGGAGTGTCAAAAAACAATTCTAGCTGTACCAGAGAAACCACAAAACACATCAAATTATATCCTCAAAACAGATGAGCTACTTTTTACAGCTTACATTCTTTTTAGACAGACAATACTGTTAATAACACCACAGAGTCATTTCAACATAAACCTATACAGCTGTCAATTGCTACCGAGAGCAAGAGAGAATTTAAGTTTTCCTACTCTTATGCATGTATTTTTGCTTTTATTTTCAGACAGGACAATCACGTTGTCTTCACTCTTCATTTTTCAGGGTACAGTCTGCTGTGAGGAAGTAGGCAAGAGATTTAAAGAAATTCAGGTCAACTTCATGCTACTGGAGAGAGTTTGGAAACATCTGCAAAAGGTACTGCTCTCTGCAGAAAAGGAGACGGGCTGAAATTCTTTTTCTATGAACAGTCAAGAGAAAGAATCAACACCTTTTAAAACAGGAAGTTCTGGGAATACAAAAAACTACCAAGAGGAACAAGAGATTAAAATAATGAGAAAGCATTTAGACTTTTGATAACTAGAGGTAAGGAGTTTACAAGAGAAAAATCAGTGCACTGTTTATTTGCAGTAGCTGAGACAAGTGGGTAGCCCACAACTTACCTCCTAGCCACTTTAAAGAACTTTATCTTACTTTTCTACACTAAGGAATGTGAAGTATTTCTAATACCAGCAAACTGATTGTTCTGATAATGCCAGAAGCTGTGATAGGCTTCAGTAAACAGGATACATGTATTTAAAAGCATGAACAACATTCTAATCTCTCCTACAATTCTACTTGTGACTTTATGCTACGTACATTTTTATTTGTCCTCTGATCTATGACTCGGCCAGCAGAGAAGCCAGATCACAACTGAGCAAGCTCCTCACCACTTTTTGTTATGCCAGGCAAGGATGATGGAGGCAGGAAGCAAAGGAAACCTTCCTCTGAGCTCAAGCAGCCTCAGCTCAAGCAATTTCTAGTCCAGTCATTTACTAAGACAGAACTACATCATATTTCAGTTTCTCTGCATTCAGCAGTCTCATACATGAGAGCACTAGTTCAGTTATCTATAGTCCCAATTAATTAGAACAGGTCAAAACTCTTGTTTAAAAACATTAGCATGGACAAGTGTACTCTCCCTTATATCTACATTTCAATTTTAAAAATTTACTTTTACAAGCACTAAAACAGGTTGCTCTAAAACCCATGCAACTGTCTCTCCTGTGACCACTTAGAGAAGTGCAAATGCAAATTTAAAAATGCAGAAACAAGACAGTAATATATCCTATCCTGCTCTATTACTTAGAGAAACATACACCAGGACAAGTGAGCCAACTGCAGGTTGCAAGCAAAGACTGTGACCTGGGCTCTGCTCTGGAAAGGGGGGAAGAGGAGGCTGAAGCTGGCCCAGGGATGGACACACACCTGGAAGTCATTAGCAGTTCACCCAGTTGGCTGAGGCCAACTGCCCCATTACTGACAGACCTGAAAACATTAAAGACCCCAGACTAACAGCTAAAAGACACTGGGGGGGCAGAGACAGAAAGGGGATAGAACAGGAGAGGTCAGCAGTTTTTTGCACTGTAGTGCTGCTCAAGGGATTAATTAGTTATGGGAAGAATCCAACTGGCTGCAGCCTGAGTAAAGGGTGACTTCTCCCACTATAACCCCTCCTGTGTAGGGGAAATGAAATATTTCCTCACTGCTTGAATTATGTGCTCAGCATCAAATTTAGTTAAATGCTTTGATGGTACTGTATGGAGAATTAAAAACAATGTACATGCCCCTAAAGATGTAGATTTCTGCACGAAATCCACCTAAATCTTGGACCTTACAGACCAGGACAGCAACACAGACAAAGAAAGGGAACTGTCAGGGTCAGCTGGTCGGCAAGACAGGGAGGGATTTGCTTTTTTTTAACATAGGTGACACCAACTCTGAATGTCATTCAAGACTACTTCTCTTTTAAACAACAGAAGTTGTAACTATTTCCCCATTTTCATCTTTGTTTTGTGGGAGTGCACAACATGAGGCTTTCAGAGTACTTCAGCTATAACTACACACCCTAACTTGAAATACCATTCAGTCTTTAGAAATATAATAGGCAATTAGTTGTCAGGAACGTAAAAGCTCGTTTTCCAAAGAGTCCTGCAAGCATAACAGTATTTTATTTAAACAGTCTTTAACAAAGTCAGCAGTGCTACAGAGGGACTCAGAATTTCCATGACATTGTACACCCTGTCATACACCACAACGTCACTTTACACTGCACACACTGCTGCATGCCACCATGTCTAAGAGAACAGAACTTCATTTTCATGAGAGACTGAAGTCTGTAGTGTCTAATGGTACATTGTAAGAACAAACTCTATAGAAAGCTCAGTCTAAACAGATTTTAAAGGGAAAAGAGACCACATCCCATATATTCTTGACCTATTAGAGCAGTTTTGTTTTGTACTGATTCAGAAGACTGCCCAAAAAGTCCATTACTTCAGAATCTGGAAAAAATATTTATACAACATTGCTCTTGACACTTGAGTACAATGAATAATGCCACAGCATGGGAAGTTTTACAGTATATATAATAGACCAGGTGCTGCTTTCCATTTGTAGTAAAAGTTACCAGCATTAGATTTGTGATCTCAAGTTTCTATGTATTCAGGTATATAATCTTCTAGTGTTGATGATTGGACTCTTACATTTAAAGAAGAGATAGGAAGAATGAAAAGAGTCTGCATGCAGAAATAGTGACCTGACTTCCATTCCCAGGATCTCCACTAGTGTTAGACCTAGCCATCACATTGGCTTGGAATATTTTAGCTGAATACTAGTACTGCAGCATAGGCTTACCTAAGAACATAAAACTGAAGCCCAGTTTCCACAAGTCAGCAAAAACTACAAAAAACTCACTCAATGGAACACCAAGGAAAGCAGACACTAAGTAAAATAATGACTAAGATGATTTTTAGAATTTAATAGAGAATAGTTTCTGACTACTTGACAGGCTCGATCTCACTGTCTGCCTTCTGTACCCCTTAAGGGCCATTAGCTTGCTGCATATCAGAAGTTTTCCCTGGTTACAATTAGCAGTTTATTCTCTCAGGTCTCTCCACCACCAGCTTCCAAAACACCCCTTTAACTTAAGATAAGCACAGTTTACTGCCCTTCATGTTTCAAAACAAGGCAGACAAATTTAGACATATGCATTTTCCTTACCATCCCAGTACTCCGGTTTCAGAAAACAATGCACCTATTGCTTAGTTTCAGTGACTTAATAACCTAAGACTTCTTGGCAATAACAGAACTAAGTTAAATGAACAAAAATGCACTAATATTAATTTAAGGTTAAAATGTCACTGTATTCTAAGAGAGGCAGAAGTCACCTGAGAAGCTGAAATTTGATACGTAATTCCTTCTACACTAAGGCAAAAACTGAGCATAATTCCTGTTTGGTAGTTTTCTCCTTTCCTAGGAAAGGGATCACAAAAAATTGTGACCCTTCTTCCAAACCAGGCATGGCTAAGTAACAAATTGAAGCTACCTTATGAGACCCAAGGAAACCCCACACAGCTCCTCTGAAACTTGCTTATTTAGCAGAGGCAGAAAAAGGAGAGGAGGCACTAAAATCTAGGCTATGTCTCGAAAATCCATTGTTTCCTCAGCACCACAGAAATAACAGTGTATTGATATGGCTCATCCATACCTTTTGTTTCATTTAGCAGCATCTGGTGGACAGACATTCCAAGATGGGTGTCCTGATCTGACACACCTGTATTTTCTAATCTAAAATTTTAAAAATCCTTCATTTTCCTATTGCCAAATATCACAGCACCACATGAATGAGAGGTGCCAAAATTGAGCTGAAGTTCAATACAAGTAAAACTGAAGTGCCTTCCCAAATTTCTGAATCAGACCACTTCTTGGTCACAGCTTCTTAAAGATGAATTAGTAAAGTCTATAATAGAGCAAAAGCAGCCTGTTCTTGTACTGGTCATTTCCTCTAACTCAATGTGGTAACAGAAAGAGTGTTTGATAAGTGCACTAGAAAGTTTAAACATTATCTTCCTATATCACAATTTGTTAAAGAAGTTTATTTGGGTCAATTTTTGTCTTCCATACAAATAAACAGTCTTGACTTTAACAGCTCTGACTGTATGAGAAGGATTAATGGACCAGAGAATCTGGCAAAAGTAGAGCCAAAAACACAATGCAGGTTTATCAATAGACAGTTTTGGTTCTGTACCTTTGAGATCAGTCTCATAACTTGAAAAAGGAAAATTCCTCCCAGAAAGTGGGTCAAGTCATTAGTAGTCAATTGTTAAACAAGAAGAGACAGGTATCAGATCCTTAATATAAGTAGGACAATTCTTTTAGTTTTATAATTGCAGGATTGAACTATTCTGGCTGGCAAATTGATTATAAGTCTACTCATAGACAGGACTGAAAAATTTATTGTTACAGCTGAAGTGACTATCTGTTTTAGTGGAAGATGTCCCAATCCATGATGGGTAACTGGAACTACATGGTCTTTAAGGTCCATTCCAACACATTCTATCATTCCATGACCAATGTTTCCAGATGTAGTAGAAATAATACGGATTCAAAAAAAACAAACAAAAAACCCAAACAAACAAAACAAAACAAAAAAACAAAAAAAAAAAAAAACCAAAACCAAAAACCAAAAAAAAAAACCAAAACCAAAAACCAAAAAAAAAAACCAAAACCAAAAACCAAAAAAAAAAACCAAAACCAAAAACCAAAAAAAAAAACCAAAACCAAAAACCAAAAAAAAAAAAAAAAACCCAAAAAAAACCACAAAACCACCAAAAAAAAACAGTTTCAGAAATTATCCTAAGGAAGTCTTGTTTCTTCAAAATAGCTTTAAATTATTTTAATTCTTGTCANTACATTTTTCAGTTGTTTTCAATCAACTATTTTACCTGAATAAAACCTAAGAATTATGAGCTTCTTTTGCAGGACAGGGGATAAGGAAGAGAAGCACCCTCACCAAACCAAGCAGATATAGCAATAAATCAAGCTCATTTTAAAGCCATACTTCTGTGGGTGGCATATCTTGCCAGTAGGTTTCTATGCAATTCTGTTCAGCACTTTTTTCTTTTTTACTCCATCCAAGGTGAGTTTGTTTTAATTCTCCTGGACTAATTCTGGAAAGAGGATTATCAATTGTGGGGGATAGTAAATCCAAGTCAGCTGGCATACTACAAGGCTCAAGTTCTCTTCTCATTGGGTACTTCCAAGAGTCAGGTCATCTCTTTGTGCTACCTGCCTTCCACTGCTGCAACACAGTCACAGATAGAGGATGATCACAGCTTAATCCCCTCATCAGCATCTAGTCAGCAACAGTGCTCCTACATAAAACTATGCAGTAGAAGGCAAGGAGTAATCAGCTCTTTATTTCTCTCTACCAGGGCTGTGATTGTGCAGCCTTCAGACCAAGCTGCTTTCAGTCAGTATCAGTTCATACTGCCTAACCCTTTAAAACCAGGAGGCATGTTGCATCAGCTCAGTACAGCATAAACAAGCACTCAAGTAGTATAGACGGGAGGCAGGAATTCTTCAGCTATGAGAGATTCACTATTTTATAATTTAATTTTAGTCTGATACTTAATTTTCTACATAAAATGTCAGAAGCCCCTCCTTGCAAAGGCCACTGCCCTCACGTAAGAAAGCCGCAAAAGCCCTTCTGACTGTTTAAGGCTAATGAAAAACATCACCAGGACTCAAGCAGATGGTAAGGAACCCAAGAGCTGATAAGCATCTTGCTCTGCTATGCCAAGAGAAAATAATACAGTCCTGAGTTCACCATTTGGCTCTTGGGAAGGCACTGGAAGGTGAACTAGGATTCACCCATTGCTGCAAAAAACGTAAATGCAAGAACTTCTAGGTTTGTGTCAGAAGTTGGTACAAGATACACAACAGCAAAAGCTGACAGAACATGAAACAGACTGCTGACTTTGAATAGTGTCCATTAACTAATTGATCTCTTACCTAAAGTTTTTCTGCAGGCTTCTGATCAAGAGGGAGCAAGTGTCTGGTAAAACATCTTTCTTTATGTTACAGAAAAAAAAAAGTGACTGTTGCAAAGAAGAAAGCACATTAGGAGAAGAAAGATTTTCCCAGTTTCAGGTAAGACGTATGTCTCCAATTAACTGGGAGTGTCAACTTAATAAGTACCAGGTCATGGTACCTGGTGGATAATGTCACCGAAGACACACTGCTCTTTCACATGTATCTGTTACAACTTTACAATGTATTCATGCACTAGAAAAAGTATTTAGCACCCACATGATGTGGAAAATAAGAACGGTGACACATATGTCAGTGAGTCACAAATAATACCGGAGGAGGTTTTATTTGAACTAGGGCAATCAGGAAGTGCTAAGCCACATAGAAAGAACCTTCCCTGACTGCACAGCAATACCTTATTTGCCACCGAGACTGCAGCCTTCAGCGACAGTGCGAGTAAACACTCCCAAGAGAGAAAAACAGCACTGAATGCAAAACACTGTGCAGGGTGGTCCAGCCATCTCATCCCCACAGGTCACACCCTGCAAAAGCAAACTCACTGTGTCCTGTACACACACATCTGCTGTTTAGCATGTTGTCATGTATCACAAAACATTCCAGCAGTCTTTAAACAGCAATCTGAAAGCAATGTGAGTGTTTACTATTTATGGATTCAGTTCACATGTACTTCTGTCTGGAAGGACTGGAAGTCCTTCCCTTACTCAGAAGTAGTTTAATGAAAAAAAAATAATCATCATCATAATGTATAAATAAGACTGCCATAGTCTCATCTTCCCCACAGTCACAGGGTAGGACATGGAGAGGAAGAAAAAATATTAAATCCCTACACAAACATAACTATATGCCACAGTAGTTTTAAGTAATTCTTTACTATTTCCAATATATTGCAGAAAAGTGAATAGAGCAACAAGGGTTTAATTCTTTAGAAAGCTTCAGTTTTTCTAATCTTGGGTTGGACATATTCTTGCATTACACCAACAATCCCATATTGACAAGTACACTCCCCAATTACTTATTATTATAAGTAATAAGCTTGTCAGTATTATTATAAATAGTAAGCTTCTCAGTAATTGCATAGTCAGACAAGGGACTAAAGAAATATAGTTGTGTTGTATTGCTCCCCTGCACTCAAGTTAGGCATGAATTCCAACAAGTACAGACCAGATGAAAGTCGTCCCAGAGTTGTGACAGAAACTCTTTTCCTTATCTCTGGTCACCTCTGCAGAGCTTCCTTTAATCTTTGTCTTTGTGAGAGTCTGATCTAAAGATAAATGTATTTAGCAGTTCTTCCACTGATTGCAGGACGATTGCCATGTGTTTCCCAACTTTGTTCTTTAAGTGTTGTTTACCTGCCTTAATGAAAAAAGAACCTGATTGCAATCAAACAAACAACAGACCTGTAAGAGTGGCACAGAGTGTATATATGTGTATATCTATAGTGCCTAATGAAAACACCAGTTGCAAGCTAATTAAGCTGATCTAATAAGCTGTCATTTTTTGCATGACAGTTTGGAAGTGTAATAAACCAAAAGAACCAAGCCTCAGTATCTATCTGTGAAAAATGGTTTTACTACTGTCTAGAATGCCAGTCTCTGCCAATCTCCATGCTATATAAAATGTCTATCAGAAAACCTAGGAGTCAAGTAACAGAAGTATGAGGGAGAAAGAAATCCTGCAGTCTAGGCTACTCATGCTTTCCAGCGCCAGAAGCAGCTGAGCACTGTCCACTGGAGCATGGGGAGTAAGGGAGGGGCTGCCTGCAGCACTGCAGAGCTGCATGCGGACATGCAGCACACACACACATCCCCAGCACTGCAGATCAGCACACAGGGAATGCAGATACAGCCTCCTCACACTATTCGAAGACAGATACTGCAGAAACCTGCAGCTTTTGCTTTTTTTAGATTGCAGAATATCAAGTTAATTTAATGCTGAAACACCAGTGTTATTTTTAGAAGAGAATTATCGTGCTCATAAGAAGGAAGGAGTTATTTTCTCAGGGCACCAAAGGCAGCTTTCCCTGAATTCTCTCTCCCTTTAGTGGGTAAAAAATTCCCTGAATTCTCCCAGATGAGGGAGAGATCTTTCTTAAGAGTAATTAAAGAAACTTAGATGCAAGTTTCAGGCAATGAAATTGGGCTAATTTTAAAGATGTTTTTACCTCCTACTTTTTTTTCCCGCTATCCCCACCTCCTCTTCTTTGATGTCTTTCTTTTCTTATTCTCTTACCTTGGCTCCATCTTAAGCATGTCACATCTTTCAGTAAATCTATCTAAATCACAGACATACACACACAAAAATCACAGGATAGCTCTTTTTTCCCTTCCCTTTCTTTTGGAGAACTTATGCTGGGAAAGTTGAAACCACACAAAAATGGCTTGATTAAATCAGGAGCAAGTAAGTCAGACACACAGTCAGAATCATGCACTTCCACTGCAGTGAGTTCCTGGGTGTGTCAGATCACTGTACCTTCAAGTAGTATGCTTGGATATCACTTGGGCTTCAAGTCCAACATTTCTGAGACAATTAATTTTTCTTCCCCATCTGCACTTACTTTGGAGAAGGTATAATCAAGAAAAGAGAGGAGAAAAAAGAAAAGCTCTGTATAAGTGACAAAAGTTACCTTGGGGATTCTGAGGATGCTACTGGTACCCCTTTTTGTGGTAGCATGGGCTAACACACCAAAATTGAGGGTTCAGTCCTCAACTGAAACTGGTCTTCCTAGTTTTTAAACCTTCAGTTCTGTTGGAGGCCCTGTAGTCTCTGCAGTGGAGATACTAGGTGTCATTTATCCATACCAGCAAGTCACTTTATCTGGGTAGCTACTTTGAGCAGATACCAAAGTGCACGGGCAGGGGGAAGGGCAAGGGAAAAAGTGAGAGTTAAAGTCCACAATCAACAGGAACTATTTTTTTTACAGTAAAAAAATTAAACAGCCCGCTAGACACAGGTAAGACCTATGTTCTTCTAAGGGCCTGTCTCAGCCACATGAGAGTCAGGCAGAAGAAAAAGAGAACTCAGTCCTACATCCAGTATCCTTCCCATTCTGCAAATGGAAAATCTTTTTATCTCAGCTAGAGTTTCACTGAAACCTGTAACTCAATGTGTTTTAAGTTGCAGGTGTCAGGGAACTTCATATTATGCACTGCCTGCATTTTTCAGACTTTTCAGGAAGTAAACAAGCCCAAGGGAAAATAAAAAGTCTGGCAACCTTCCAGCACACTGAGGAACCAGATAAGTGCATCTATGATCCAAATGCTACACAGGGTGAGGGGGAGAGAAGGGAAAGGTGTGTACACTGATATTACACTGCAGGGCAAGGTCAAGAACCTACCTTCCCAGGTAATGACTTGGGACAGGGAAACCCTCATCCTTTCAGGTGGATGGCCACCAAGTTATATGCTTCTGCAGTCTTACTTTCAATATATTTTGCTTTCCTTGATTATTCGAGATTACTTACAATATACCCATATGCTTCATGCAGAACATCTGCATATGCATAGTGCAAAATTTTTGTCTAATTATAAAGATTTTGTAATGACAATTATCCAGACAGACAAAACTGCTTCACTCACCATAAAGACAGCATGAAAGTTTAAGCCTCACAAAAGCACAGTTTGATAAAACTCCTGATCTGAATAAGACTGCTCCCAGTGGATTACATGGATCCACTATCATTTTGCAAAAGCTCTCTCTCCTGCAACATTACCTCAGAGCAACGTATCATTTGTTGTCATTTTGCTTTTTAATGGCATTTAGCTCAGGTACCATTGCTATTTGAAGCATCCAGCAAGAGAAAAACGTCATTATGTTTATACTGATGCTACAAACATCAGCCAAAAAATTCAGCCAAGCAGAAATTCATGAGCTAGGCCTTAACACTATCCACTGAACATGACAAGAAAGTGCTTAGATTACTGAAGTACTGACATTATTTGCTTAAGAAGCAACATCCAAAATCAGCACTTCCTAAGACCAAGAAGTACATCTCCAGAGAGTAAAGACACTTCCCAGGCTCCCAATACTGAGAGATGCCACTTCTTTACGAAATGAAACTGCCCCTTCTCTGATCGGTGACTGACATCATTGCTCTTTACACTGTCTCATTACATAAAAGGAGAGTTAATGCAAATCGGCAGGACATAAAATAGTTTCAATAGAGACTGAAATAGAATAAAGCAACACTGGGAAGCTAATATTTGGGCTGGCTGGGACAAGCATTTCAGCGCTGTGGCAGTGTGCTGTGGCTGTGTCGGTTCAACCCCTGGCCATCACCGAGGCACGGCTCGGGCCCCGACACCCGCCTCTCCTGCTGCACACGGACACCAGGGCGCAGATACCGCGCTCTAATAAAGACCTCATTTCGCGTCCAGCCTACACCTACAGCGGTGGTCGGTGACACCGAGACCGCATTCAGCTCAGCCTTACAGCGAATCCTTGCCCTGCTGCCAAGCACCGTCGTGCCTCTGCAGCACCCTGGATGGATGAGGTGTGTTTCCGTAATGACAGCCCCTTCCAGGACAGCTTCCCGACGCACTCGGGATAACAAACACATCCCAGGCTGCAAGTATCTACCAGACAGCTACCTCACCAGCACTGGCTGTTGCCACAACCGGTTTTCATCCGACAGAGGTGGTTAGGGAAGGAAGAATAAGGACATCAGAGAGAAGAGGGAGCTTCAGATGTCAGTGGATAAGCTGCAGCAGCTCCC
>VXBC01003696.1:427461-476810 GCA_013399945.1 Ploceus nigricollis
CTCAGCTTAATAAAATGTAAGAGGAAATCTATAGGAAGAAGTGGGAGGGTGCCTAGTTACAGCATATAAAGGCAGGTCTATAAAGCATGCTACACAGTTAAAAAATTACATGCAATGCAATTTTAAGATTGTATCTGCCAAGTATGTTCATGGTATGGCTTGTATTCTATCAAGTAATTTGTACTGTCTTTGTTTGAAAAGTATTAACTAGTTTTCTAAAATTAAAAAAAAAACAAAAAACAAAACACAAAACAAAAACAAAACAAAAAACCAACCAAAACAAACAAACAAAACCAAAATCAAAACAAAAAAAACCCTAACCAATCCTGCGTAGAAATCAGGCATCACTTCCATATGGTCTTTGACTTTGTCACATGTAAAGACAACTGACAGAATTGGTTCTGTAAGGCTGGTGATTAGGAAGACCTCTGATAGATTGTACCTTTACTGTTAAGTATGCTCCACATGTGTTATGGAAAAGAAGGGGGAACTCAGTTTCCCAAATCTCCTGTCTCCCATTGAGTCCTTTTACTGCTGGACTGCTGGATGTGGGCAGGACTTATCTGCTTCCTGGCTGTGATTCAAGGGACACTTAAGCAAGGGACAGCTCTGGCTATTCCTGCTCAACCACATCAGTAAGAGAGAAAGGCTGGAGAAGCCCAGTTTTGTGCATCTCCCTTGTTTTCACCTGTGAGGTAGGCTCTGAACACTCTCATGACCCCAGGGATGACTGCAGACACTGGAGGGCTGGGTCCCAGACATTGTGAATACACCAAAGTGCTGATATCTAAAAGGCCTGTTAGGCATTGAAGACTTTGTGAATAAGACTCAGCACTGACACCATCACAGACTTTCAGTCTTCATCTGAGAGTCTTCCTATGTGTTACTCATCTTTGCTGAGACTTGTTTGCTCAAAAGTTCAATCCAATAAAACACATGTAATTGTTTGCAAGGTGGGAACCTTCCCATTTGTCTGCAGTCTGCTTTGAGGACAACTACACTGATTTTTCTTGCACTTTTATAATTTGGAATACACTGTATTTAAATGGGGGTTGGGGGGAAGGTAAGGAGAGCAGGTGGAGAAAGAGAGAAAGAATGTGTGCATATGTGCATATCTGTATTTATCAGATTAAATAAACATATTTTAATAGGTTGATAAGAGAAGGATAATTTAGTTTGGTGCTAGATTTTAATGTAAGAAAAGACTGCGAGATGTTGCCGAGATTATGGCAACATAATTAGAGAGAGGAACCTTCTGCCATCAATGCAGTTCAGAGACCTGCCTGAATCCTAAGGCTCCAGAGACAGATTTGCAGTTCTGGAGATAGAAACAACTGTCAGTGAGAGAAGAGAAAGGAAGCAAAGAAAATGCAGAGGCATCTCCTGGCATGCTTAGTGCATGCAGAGCTCATATGTGATTTTATCAGCATTGGTGTCTGGTCTTGCAAGAAACATTTTGAAACAGAAGAGTGAAGGAGTACTGTACACACAGTGGTGTGGAGTGAGAAGTGGGGGAGCTTCATCTGAAAGGATCAGAGAAGTCAGTCAGTGCAAGAGCAGAGGTGAAAGGCTCACTGGGTAGCTCTAATTTAGAAGGAAATTAGTGTAAATTACAAAAGTGTTTTAAATAATGTTTCATGGGGGAAGAAAATACTGGATTGCATTCTGGTTTTTTTGTAAACAGGAGGAAAGGTGACCAAAATGGATTAAAGTATTCCAATATGAAGATCATGGATAAACTAACTCAGCTTCAACCCTTCAGGCTTTCTCAAATGACATGACAGGATATCTAGCACAAAAACATGCTGAGAAAGGTTCAGATTCCAGATATACAGTGACTCAAAACAGTGTTATAACAAGCTGCTGTCCAAATTTCCTGCTGTATCCTTCATGTACGTGAACATGTAATGCACGTTCTGTGGTGCTGCTGGCACACTTCCCTCTGAGTCAGTATAGAAGCACTGCACCGATTCAGAGTTAGGTGACCACTGTGCAGCCAGCGCTTCTGTCTTTGCAAACAGATGTGAAACAAATGTCCCAATTCCTTGAAGTCCTCAGGATCCTATTACAGATGGCAGAGTCTAATTAATCTCTGACACAGTGACCGTGTATGAAGATGTCCACCTACCTTCTACATTTCTGTGCCCTTCCATCTGATTACAACAATTTTCAGTTGGATTAACACTCATCTGTGGGAAGAAGTTAGGGAAGGAGAATGGGAAGTAGGAAGGGAACATTATTTCATATAGTTTTTCTCTGTTTCAGTACCTAATGCAATGGGATTGTGTCTTAACGCTACATGTCCTTTCCCATGGACCCTCCTTGCACTGTGTGTTTGACAAACTCTTATGAAGCACAGGAAACCATGTGGAGAGGTGAGAAGGAAAGTTTAAGAGGAGAGAATGGTAAGTACTGGCCTTAACCATATTGATATGAAGGGATTCAGTGATGCCAGGGAACAATACAACTTGTCTACTCCACAAAGCCTGGAATAATCCTCCTCCATGGTGATTTCTCTCTGTTCTCTTTTTTCTGTTCTGGGTCTTACTGTGAATTCTTACTGCTGAAGAGAGGCCTTTCAGTCTTTGAGAAATCTTGACCTATGTAGATGTTTACTGCAGTTTGTAAATGAACTAGAAGAAAGGGTAATAATAATGAACAATTAACAATTTTGAAAATGCAAAAAGTAAGAACTGTAACAGGGGTCTTCTCTAATCTTTAGATGTCATCAAAAATATAAAGCAGAAGCTGTGTTTTGTTTTTCTTTCCTTTTAAGGTACTGGTGGGCCCCCTTGAACAAAGGACATCACAAGGCTTTTTGTGCTTTCCTAGTAAAACTTTTGCCCTCTGTAAATGCCACTGTAAATGCCACTGTTTCATACCATGCAGAAATCTGGAAATAAAAAATTCTATCCTAAGGGCAATTTATTTGAATTGATAGTCTGGCTTGAGTCAAGTTTGAATTTCTCCCAGAGCACATCACCTGTCTCCTGAAAAAGAGTGAATTTTTCAAGGTTAGGTGTTGCCTATTGTATGCTTGAAAACCACCTTTGTAGATTTGCATGGAGGAAAGATGGTATTTGAATCTGGTGGAATGCTTTACATATTCATATTGCCTGAAGGTAGGAAACTTTTTATCACCAGAGGAGTAGCAGAGATGAGAGTAAAGATACAGTTCAGTCAATGGAAATGAGATAAAAGCAATTGTTGAGACTCAAATTTTCTTCAAAATGCTTCCCCACAGCCCCCATCACCTCCTTTTCTTTTTTTTCTTTTTTTTTTTCTTTTATGTGAAAGTCTGGATGTCTTTTGTGGAGATGTACTGATCTGCAGGGTATGTTGTACTGGATCCTAACGACAGCTCCAATAAATACAATTTGATCACTGAACGGACTTCAGATGTAAATATAGAAAACAACTTTTCATGGCTATAAAGAGAGAAGAGCCACGTGCCATGTCCTTGCAGCTCTGACTAAGGTAACTCCCTACAGCATTTCTTACAGTATTTCCTTTTCTACAGCATTCTTACTGGCTAGGTCAGAATTCATTTTTTAGCAATGATGGTTTCCACAGATCTATCTTACCCTTGGAGATACAACTCTACCTCCATGAATCTATCCTGGAGGGCAGGGCAGTAAAAATTACCCAGAGTACTGAAGAGGAACCTAAATCTGTTGTCTTTTTTAACCTAGAGCTAAGAAGTCCAAGAGAACTAGATAATAATCTGCTTTAGTCCTGCCTTGAATAATCCAGATAACTTCTTACAACCATTCTTTTTTTTTTTTTTTGCAATGACCTTTCTATAACACCACCCTTAAAAATCTAGTATTAATCAGACAGGCTAAGTTGCAAATAGAGATACTGAAAGATGAAGAAAGGATATGGNCTTAAGGTTAATAGTCTAATGTGGAGCCATTAACAGAGTGGGTAGGCTTTTGCATCAGCTACATGAGCACAGTGTGTGATGTATTTGACTGCTCCACTTGCAGGTTTTTTTAAGAAATTCAGCTCTCTTTTGCTGAGGTCATTCACTTACAGCTTTACAATTCCAACCTCACTCCACAGGAGTATGTAGTGACTGGCTGACTGCTTTTGAACATCTGGCTTACAAGAGCTTGCTGAAATTTGGGANGGGGGCTTTTATACTAGTGCTTGTTTTCTGTTTCTGCAGAAACAGGATCCATAAGGTTTATTGATGTCTGGAGATCTCTGGGTGTGTGTGGCTATACTCCAATGCTCACAATTACTGGAAAAATTGCTGTTGCAGCCTTGGAAAAGATGACTTTTCTTCACAATTACAATTAATTTAAACAACTGCAAGACACAAACCTAAGATCACAGCTGACAACACAGCAAATAATTAGGGATGCTCTACCTTGTGGGATATATTCATGAGTCATATTAAATAGTTATGTACTCACATTACTTAAGAATACTTGTGTACTCCATTACATGACATTAAAAAAACCCAAACAGACAAATAACAAAAGAGAGAATAATGCAACATGCAAACACCTTGGAAAGGAAAAGAAATAAAAGCTGTAGAATAAAGAGTGCTATAAAAAGTGGTAAAACTGTTGCCAGAGACTTTGTAGCCTTTTGCACAGGTTTACAATTGTGTTTGACCCTCCTTCTTTGGTTTCTCATGGGACCCTTGTCCAGCTTTGTCATTCTTTATTATGAGACTGACATCAATCAGTTGGTTTGTAGCCAGTTGCACTAATAATAAACTGGCAGGGAGCTCAGAAATTACTAGAACTATTTGCTCATCTTGAAACTGAAAACAAAGGACTACTCCAAAATTCTTGAAGGCAAAAAAACCCACTCTTAAATGCCTTTTCTATAATAACTGTTTCACAGCACAAAAAGTCTACAAAATTCAAATTGTTTCAGTTTATTTAGTGCTATGTTGGCCTTAAAAGGTGTAAGGAGTTCCAGCCTACAGAATCCATCTCCTCCAAGAGGGATTCATTTAATATTAGCAAATAAAATTACATATTGTTGAGGATCCAAACCTTTAAAGCTGTAGAAATAATTTATTAAGGAGAATGACTTTTTGTACCACATTGCCTACAGGATTCTATGTAAGATACTCCATATGTCCCTTAAGGTTAATAGTCTAATGTGGAGCCATTAACAGAGTGGGTAGGCTTTTGCATCAGCTACATGAGCACAGTGTGTGATGTATTTGACTGCTCCACTTGCAGGTTTTTTTAAGAAATTCAGCTCTCTTTTGCTGAGGTCATTCACTTACAGCTTTACAATTCCAACCTCACTCCACAGGAGTATGTAGTGACTGGCTGACTGCTTTTGAACATCTGGCTTACAAGAGCTTGCTGAAATTTGGGAGTATCTTACTAGTGTTCTTGTGAAGATGGAAACACTGATACAATGTTTTTCTCTGTTTTTACACCACTAGGTTTTTGGGACGAACTGCACATATCCTGAGTAGCTTCTGCTAGCATGGTATCTTTCTATTCATTTTCTGTTATTTCTGTGTGATCAGTAAGGCATTTTATCTCCTTTGGAAGTCTCCAAAGTAAGAACAGCAAAGCAGTCCACACAGTTACACCAATTTTAGTGACGATTTTCTATTTGGCAGCTGGAAGGCACCCCCTCAGGTATGAGTGTCTGGAAGCTGGATACAGCCTGGAGCAGCCATGGCTGTACCTGTCTTATGTCCAGCTCAATCCACCCACAATGCTCCCACCCCTCTACTGGCAGTGGGAAATGCCCCTCTGGCATTTGCTCAGGCCAGGACACAAAATGAGCTCAATATCCCTAGTTAGAATCAGGACAGTTTCACTGTTCCCAAGAGCCAGGCTGCCAAGCTGATTGCCACCACAGACTCATCCACTTGGTGGATATCAAGGTGGATATCAAAGTGACCACAGGAAGCAACTGATCACAGCCCAGCAAAATGCATAACCAAAGAGTATCTCAGGGGTTCAAGCAAGAGTGGGTTGGTGCATGTTATTGTGCATGTTGTGTGCCAGTGGTGCCCTCTCCAAAACAGGTCAGCACCAGGATGTCTTTAGACTCCCAAAAGAGATTCACTCTTTCTACTTGAGATGTGCAGGTCAGTGGCTCCTCTGAGAGCCCTGATGTGCTACACAACTGTCCATTCACCTGCTGAAGAACTGTCATCAGGACTGCCAGAACAGGAATAGCTGGCAGTGAGGGTAAGCAAAAGTAGACTAGTAAGTCTAAAATGCAGTATGATATAATGAACAAGTGATGGAGCTGATGGAGAAGGAAACGACAGAAAATATATACTTTGGCTAAACATTTTAAAATAAATGTGGTCAAAAAATTCACAGCTTCTCTCCAGCTGTCTGTTGGCTTGAGGTTTGTGGCTCTAGTCAGTAATGAAGGTAGTGAATTGCATGGAAATTCACACAGCACGTAGAAGAGAGAAGATCTTTTAAAGCTCTGTGACCATTCCTTACAAGTGTTTTTGAAGAGGACAGAGTGCCCTTAGTAGGTTTTTTCTTGCCCAGAAATACATGACAACACCTACACACAACAGATTATTCACCAAATTTAGCAGTTAAGCTTGGTGCATACTTTCCATGTGCTTCAAGTGCTATAAAATACTCCACAGAGAAATGCTACTAACAAATAACTAACATACAAAGAACAAGTACATAGGGGCCCACAATGCAATGACACACTAATCCCAGAGTCTGAGTAATTTTTTGCCCAAGGAGTCAAAACAACAAACCAAGGTCCACCCTGGAACCCTGGAACGACATAGCGAGCTGGGGGTACTTCAGAGGTGTATTCCTGTATGAGATATCACTGCATGAAAAAAAACCAAAACCAAACCAAACTGCACNCACTTACCCACTTATGTCCCGTGTTTTACTTTGGAACTCACCATTTCAGTGAGTTTTAAAAAAAGTAAATTGATTATTTCACACTCAACAATACAGCATGCAAACTGTGATGCAAGTCCAGCTGCATCTGAGTAACAGCTGCTGAAGTATATACCCAGATCCTTGCATGGAAAGCAGAGTCCTGCTGTTTCTCATGGAATCTTCCCTTAACTGCCAAAATTTTTCAAAAGCAGCTTCTCCAAGGGCTGAACCAGTGCCCACTGAAAGCAAAGGGAAAGATTCCTATTGATGGCAAGCATCCCAAGTAAGCCAGAGGTCTAGACTGCCCTTGCCAGTAAATTGTTTATGTGCATTTTGATGACTTCTAAAGCTTCTCTTTTTGTAGTTGTAGTTTTTGTAGTTTCATATGGATCTTACCATGTGATCCTCTTCCAGTCACTTCACATACTGGATAAAGTGAGGTTGATGTGTTTCTATCCCTGATTCAACAGAGAACATAATTTTATGAAATTAATTTTTATGAAACCTGCTTTAGTCAGGGCGCACAGGGAAGCATATGCAATGTTTAAATATTCTGCTGTCCAATGGCCCGATTTTCCCTGTATAAACACATGGGATGAAGGTAAAAGACTCAGTCATGTGTTAAAGAAAACGATGTGGTGCCCTCACAATAAAACCCTAGAAGCCAGGTTTTTCACAAGCTTACTCTGTGGTTGAAATTTACTTGCAGTTTGTCCTCAGAGGTAAGTATAGACCTTCCAGTGCAGATTGGGATTGTGGAACGAAATGGGACAGTCTCCTAAGCTCTCAGGGAAGGTGTGGAAGTTTGTGGTCACTTACATTCTCCTTTGATGCCACTAAATGGCAATTTATTACCAAGGTGTAAATCAGGTGAATAAACCTGCCTGAAAAGGGGTTCACTGGGGCATGAGTTATCTATGAAAATAGACAGGAAAGGAATGAAAAAATGTGCACCTTTAGGTAAGAGCTTATTTCTGGAGAAGCTGAAGCCCATCACTTACTGCAATTGCTATGATGGTGTAGCTGGCTGCCTACAGAAAGTTGTACAAACACATGCACTCAGAGAGCAAAAACTCTCCCCTTCTGTTATTCTTTAACTAAACTTATTTTCTTCTGTCAGAATAGAAGCAGGAACAGTTCATGCAGTTGCAACTAATATTTTCCATATTTTTATAGACCAAGGTTGTTTTAGGCCCGATCAGCTACTTTAAAAAAATGCAAGACCCTCCTGCCACAGCCTTAATAGCAAATTTTGTTACATCTTTGATACCACAACTAATTCTTCAGAAAAGAAATCACAATTAGCAGGAGTTTGGCTATAGAGTTTACCCCTAACTTTGCACTCTTTTAGTATACAGTGTATCAAGAGGACAGACAAGATGACACTTGAACCTGACCCAACCCTGTAAAAACAGGGAGCTAGTGGCATCATAAACGCTGGAATTATGTCACAGACTTAATAAATCTAGTCTTAGGAACACCAGTCAAGAGTAATCTGCTCATGGCAAGTTTCACAGAGGCAGGATATGATCTTTTGTCTATTGTTGTGAATCTGACTGTACCCTAAACAGCAGCTATATTTCCATAACAGAGGACTTTAGTCATGCAAATCCTCCCCCTCAGGCCCAAGGATGGCAGACAGGGTAGGTGAGATTCAGCCTTCCCTTAGTGAAGAGTGTTACACCTCTATAGAAGAAATGCAGAGCAACCATGAGCTCTTCCAAATTCCAAACACACAAGCCAGCACAAAGTGTTCCAGGAAATCATCTTCATTGTCTCTGCCACTCTGTACCAGCCAGATTCCTCGAACTCTTAGGCTGGAAGGTGAAGGGATGTACAAGAGTTTACTTAGGCTAACTTGGGCTCTTATTATTAAAAAAAAAAAAANAACAGCCTTTCCTCTCTTCCCATGACAGGCCTGTAATTTGAATTCCCTGTGGTAATTTTGAACCTTCTTTTGCTCTAAGAGAAGAAGCCAGATGGGCAGTGGGGCAATGTCTCTCTTTGGTATGGCATTTGGTATCTAGCCTGGAACTAAAATGTGTGGGCATTTCCCCTCCCCTCCTATTGAAGCTGAATGACTTTGCTGTGTTGATTTGAAAAGACCTGACTAATCTCAACTTCCTCTAACAGTTTAACGAAATGTCAGAAGTTAACAATGTTCATGGAATTGAAAAAAGGCCATTCAAACAATTATGAAAGGAAACACATGGACAGCAGTTTTTAAACAGTTTTTGGGCTATTGGAAATAATTCAATGAGCTTTAGCCAAGCTGCAGTACAAGCATACTGACACGTGGCCAAAAAAAAGCTGCATTTCTCACCTATACTGTTTAATCTATTTCAGGATTACAAAAAGGAGGTATACAAGAAAAGCCATAATTAGGTACATTTGAAAAAAAAGAGAGACCCTTCATGCCCCTCTTGGATCATTTGGTGTTGGAAATACAAACCACAGAGCAACGGTTATGTGGCACTGGTTCCACCATCTGAAATTACAGCAGGCAGAGGTAGCAATGATCTGGCAAGTTGAGTCCTGCTCCTTTCCAAGAGAAGTTTAATGGTGTTCTCAAGTGCAAAGGAATTGAATACACTGATCATGGCCCCAGTCTCACAGATTACCAACTCAGAGGAAAAAGCTTACACTGTATTCCTCCATTAAGCACAGTACAATGAGCTAAACCAAACACATCAGTGCTTTGTCTATCACTAGTATTTCACCTCCTTTTAAGAAGTTATTGAAAAATCGACTAAAATAGCATATTTTTTCTGAAGACAGCTCCCAGATTTTGTCACCTGCCCACAGGAATTAATTTTTGCTTCCAGTTGAAGGAAAGAGAGACACTGTTTTGTTGGTAACAGTACCAGTTATTGCCAAGCACTAATCCTTCTCCTGTTATTAATTTTTCCTCAGGTAGGAATCTTCATATATGTTATAAAGGTGACAGATGTTTAGTGCTGTTGTCCTCTGAAGCACAACATCCTGTAAGGCAAAAACATGCTTTCCAGAGGCTACCATCTCTCTCACCTCCCTCACTACCATTTTACTGCAGAACCTGGAGATTGCAGCATCAGTCTGGCTCCTATACACAGCAGTCTCTAGGACTTCCCATAGTGCAGACTGTACACCCTAGCTTTGACTGTGTTTGTGTTCCAGGAAGTCTCTCCTCCTTCCCATCACAGCTCCAGCTGTAATGTAACTCAGTTATACTGCTGCTGCCTCTCAGCTTTCCAGACATCCATGGATGGATAGATATAAACTTTGTTTAGTAAACGCTACAAAAGAGTTTAATCAGCCTTAGGGCTGACTACATATCCTTGCACGCTCATTAACACTTGCTCACAGTCAAGCACTCAAAGCTGGGAGATGCCAGGTTAGAGCAGTAATGGGGAACCAACTGCTCTGGCAACCTTCAGACTCTCAAGCGACTCCCTGTGGAAAAAAAAGGTTCCATGAGCATGTAAAAGAAGACAACCCTTGCACAGAAGCCTGGTGGAGAAGGGAGCAGCCTGAAGGTTGGGCAGGCAAGCTATCAACATGACAAAGAGTTCAGTGTTGCAACCAAATGCCATTATCTTCATGTATTTTTACACCAGGCATTGGAAAGTCTGAACCTCTAAGAAAACAGGCAATGTTACATAAATATCCTTCCAGAGACCCTCTGTTCACATGACACAATGTTTGAATCCCAAATGCTAATATCTGCTGCACAGGTCTTTTGAGCTACATGATTTAATACATAAGCATTACATTGCCAATCCAGACAGAACGGGAAAAAATTATTTGTAGGAAGAGATGTAGCTGTGAGAGACTGGAAGAACAAAGGAAAAACTGAGAGCCAGTAAACACAGGAGAAATTATGAAGACCACTAGAAGTTGAAAGGAAGAATTTGGGCCACAATAACATTACAAAATGATGCAAGGCCATTACAGAGAAGGCAATGAGATTAGTGCAAGCTTATAGGGAAGGTAGCTCTTTCTCGTGTCCTAAGAGAAGACAAACTTATAAACCATAGCATCTGTCCTTGTCTTTAGAAAATAATTCTGTTCATCACAACACTCCCACTGAAAAACTAATCCCTTGGCATCAGTTCTCAAAGCGTGTAATAACCTACAGACGTGTCCACAAATTCACCTCACAGGCATGTCCACAACTGCTCTTGGAGCTTCCTGGGAATTCCCCTGGTTACTTGTGCTTTGGCAATGTTTGAAGATCATGCTGGGTTAACGCCTTATGTATCCTGAGATCTGGATTTTAGCATGATGGTATCAGCACAGAGGATTGACTGCAGCTGCTCAAACCTCATGCAACAAAAATTTCAGTTTGCATCACTGAATTATCACATAAAATGGAGGGCTGGATTGTCAGAGCGCAGTGAGTTAGGGATGGTGCCAAACAAGGAGCCTGGTACTGTTAGGAAGAAAACCTTAGATTCTTAGTCAATGCCCAGAGCCAGAAGTGTTTCACCACACAGCTTACTTCAGCAAAGTTCAAGTGTAGAAACATAATTCAGTATTTCCAGCAGAAATTATTTTTCTTTTGTGAGAAGGTAATAAATGACATCTCACAATACACCACTGGGTCAATACATTACATTCTTTGCTTTGCTAAACTATATGATGATATCCTGGAAAATAGAATCTAAGGAAGTGAAATTAGCTAGTCATCACTGCAGATGAAGCGTGTGTTTGTAAGCAACTAAAAATTTTGTACTTGCAATTTCATACTTGCACAAAAAAAGACACTGCAATCTACCTCTGGTGTTTAAGGGCATTTAAGTTTCCATTAAATTTTAAGATATTATTTAACTCAGGATGCTGACAAAGAAGAGAATCCCTGAAAATGCCAATCTACTTACAACCTCCTGATTTGCTTCTTATGCTTGTGAAAATCTCAACTGCATGTAGTAATATTAAAAAATACTTTCTTATAAGAAAGCGTGCTTCAAGAGATGACAGTGTAATGAAATATTTGCTATCACGCTAATGCTTACCAGTTTGTAATTCAAATCAAATGTTTTAAAGGCTTGTATAAATAAACAGTGCAGCAAGAATCTATCTCTGTAACACAGAGCTAAAACAGTCTTCTATAAATATTCTGAATAATTTCCTTCTAAATTTTAACTCAGCCACTGTACATTGCATAACTGAAAAAAGAGACAGATACAAGATGCAATGAGGACACTTCACCAAGAATCCTGTCTCTCTTAGGAATTTCTATTGACTACTAGATCCTAACAGAATTTAATTCTGCTAAAATCAATGGGTATTTTACTATCAGCTTCAATGACAAGGATATAAATAATGGAATCATATTCAAATGGAACATAGAAGAATATAATAAAATTTAATTACCTGCACTCATCGGGGTTTGTACCTAAATTAAGCACTGAACCTATAGTAAATAAGCACAAGAGCTTAATGTGAATAAGCCAACAATGCTAGGAAATCTGTATCACTTGTCCTTTTCTTTTGGTTTTCAAGTACTTCTTTCATAAGAGTCTACACAGGAGAAAATGACCAGGATGGGGCAGATAGTTCTCTCTAATACAGAACAGATGATGGATGTATTCTCCAATTCTAATTTAAAGGCATAGAAAGTTTCACAAGAAAAGAACAACAGGAAATAATCATTGTATTCTGCAGACAGTATTCCAAACCCATATAATCTTGTATTTCATACAAATCAAAGGATATTTAGGAAAGTGAGTCCTAAACTGTCCTTTACACAGTTTAAGAAGCCCAAGTAAAACAAGTAGATTTACATTATCACTAAAAAAATTCACATAATTTTCCAGAGAAGAATGGTAATAACCTTTAGGTAATGTTTTTCACTGTCTTTCTGATGAAAACATAAACTCTTACCCTGCAATGTAATTATCTTTCCCAACTCCTACTTCATAAACATTGCACCACTCCAACTTTTTTCTTCTTTTACTTACTTTGGAATTTAGTATTGCTCAGAGTTCTCTTTCAATTATTCTACATTTGTTGATTATTTTAATGCACTGAAAATCTGCACCAAGAGGAGTTTCTACTCTCTCTCAAACCACAAAAATGACATTCCACAAGTGTCTGGCAACTTAATTACTGCATGTTTTGGGTTAAGACACAGACTTACAGCAGGCAGATGAAGGAAGGTGTCTATGTGCTTATGCATGTACACCCTCTTAAGTCATAAACAAGAAGTTAAAAAAAAAACAACTCCACAACAAAATCTTCCCAGATTCTTCCAGCTTCTGTTAAAAATTATTTAAAACTTAAATTCTTTCACTTCATCCATGATTCTGAAGACTGCTGGCTTTGTCTCTCTGCTCACATCCAAAATGTCTAGAATAACATACGTAGTGGGTAAGTGAGAGACCACCAGAGGAAGACCCTACAAGGGCAGGCCTGTGATGAACAAATGCTGTGTACACCATGCAGCCATAAAACCACACGTAACTCCTGACAATACAACTTCACAGCACATAATAGCCCAGTAACAGAGTTGAACTGAGGTCAAGCCTGGAATACTGATTTTAATTGTCTTCTTCTAATTTTTTTTATCCTCCTGGCTTTTTTGTATTGTAAGATCACAAATAAGTTGTGTACATATTGGTTCTGAATAAAACACTGAAACATGAGTTTATTGTTTCTTGTTGTTGGAATTTCCTAGAGGAAAAATATTGCCAAAACAATTTAATAGCGTATTCAAAATTAAGAGTGCATTTTGACCCAAGTGACTATAAATTAACCTAAAAAAAAAGAAGAAAGACAATAAATTCTTCATTTTCCAAACAAATCGGGAAAACAACTGCAACAAAAGAGCATTTCAAAGAGTCACTGAACAATACTGAGAGAGTATGTCTGCTAATCAAGGTAAGGACAGTTCATTTGGAGGAAATACTTTCACAGCTTGAGGCTGGAAGCTTTTTGTTTGGAGAAATGTGCTGTAAAATATTAAAATATTTAAGCGTCGTTAATTTTTGATGTACCTTCAACAAAACCAGGAGAACTGTATCACCCAAATGCGAACCATTTTACTTCTCATAAGATTGTGATTTCAGAGAAGCAAGACATGTTTCCTGTAAAGCACTTGAATGATGTGTTTCGAATTTGTTTCAAAGGTGAGGCTTTTCTCAAGATCCTCGCATTGAGGATGGTCCTCATGCTTCACAGTGTTGCTCAAGGCTGTTGCCAAATATCAAAGTACCAATTGTGACAACCACGGGAGAAAGGGGAGTTTTCACAATAGGAATTGTGCAATCAGATTAGCCAGTCCAAGGAGGATTATAAACATGTGAATAATCAGTGCAGGCCACGTCAGCTGCCCAGCACGGTGCAGGGAGATCATGTAGATGAGTGATGGATACACGAACACAAAGGCCAGACCACATGTTGCTCCAGAGTATCTGAGGAAAGAGAGGGAAGAGGGGAAGAAAAAAGAAAAAAAAGAATGAATGCTTTGCATTTATTCTTATTTCTTGTTGTCATTTCCCCCGGCCAAACCAATAAACAATCTGGATGAATACAGACTATCTGCAATTGCTAAACATCAATTTCTGTTCCTTACTGACCTCTACCTCCTTCACTAGCACTTAATTACCACTCTCTGTGTTGTTCAGCCCCCTGCTTGCTTGTACCTGCACTCTGACATGGCTCTGTCCTTTCAGTCACACCCTGTGATGCTGTTGGGGACAAAATCCCTTACTTAAGACTTGATGTTTCTACTTTCTTTGGGGAAATTTGTCAACATGCAACAGAAAGAGACTGGACAGTGCATCCTCTGTTACACATCCTTTACTGTCAGAACTGCAAACCTCACTGCACGCCAGCCATCTGAGAACAGATAGTTTCTGAATCTGCAATTCTTATTTTGATTTATTTAATGAGCTTCTAGCAAATCATTCTTCAGACGTAAAAGGAACAACATGCCCTTCTGGTAACATGATCAACCACAGCAAGGGGAACATTTAACTCTTCTTTTTCTAACCTATCCCTTACTTACAAAAATGTTGTCATTATTTTCACCTTCTAAGCAGCCAAATGTTATTAAGTAATAACATATTTTGTTTCATATATTTGAACATTCCTTTCCAAGGAACGATCAGTCTAACTTGCAAGCATGCAAGTTAGACTGTATAAAGACAATTTATCTGCTGGAAATCCACTGTTCAATGTGTTTGGTTACCATGCACAATATAGATACATTAGAAGAGATAAGCACCAGTTTGCAAACAGAGACATGTATTACACAATGTTTAACCAAATTAGGTATCAGGAAGAAATTCTCTCCTGTCAGGGTGCTGAGACATCAGAACAAGTTGCCCAGGAAAGCTGTGGATGTCCTGCCACTGGAAATGCTCAAGGCCAGGTAGGATAGGACGACTCTGAGCAAGCTGGTCTAGCAGCAGGTGTTCCTTGCCCATGGCAGGAGGTTGGAACTAGATGATCTCCAAGGTCCCTTCCAACCTTAAGGTCCATTCTATCATTCTAAGAGTCTATGATGACGATTAATTTGACCATCTCTATTATTGGAACACAAAAAAAATTTACTACGAGGAGAGATAGAAGAAAAAGAGGAAATGGGAAAACCCTCAAAGATCAGCCACTCCGCAAAAGTAAGTTATTTTGCTACTTTCGTCAGACCCAAACCTGTCATTTTGTTTTTATAATTGCGGATTTCTGTATTTTTAAACACCTCCCTCTCCTGGTTGCTTCAGGAAAGATGCAAACCAAGAATAAATGACAATGCATATAAATATGTTGACGTCAAACATAGTAAAGTAAGACTCCTTATTATTTCCTCTAATATTTTCTAATTACAGAAATCTTAGTTTTTCATCAACATAGTAAATTTAAGATATCATTCAGAGGCACAACTTTGATGCCGCTTTTCCTTTTAAAGTTAATTGTTTTCTTGGATTTTTATTATGGACCTTCAATACAGGTTCAAATGGTCTTAATACAAAACAGAAACTTGGGACAAGAACACAATAACAAAGCAACTTTTCTTCTGGCACCATATTCTTTTATGAGTAAAGTTGCAAGGCCCTAAGATACAGATCCAGTAAAACTCAACCACCTCAGACACAGAGGCACAATAACAGATGTCAGAACTTTGCCAGCTGATTGTTTACACAGCAAATCATTATTTACAACTTAAGAAGGCATAAGCTTCACAAAATATAAAGGTACAATTATTAGTGCACCTTTTCAACATCGAGACACAAACACAGGAACACCACAGGGAAGCTTACTGCAAGCAACACTCACCTTATGATACCTCCTATATTTGGATATAATCTTGCCATTGCTACTCCAGCTCCTACAATGGCTAGGTTCAGGATAAGCACATGGAAAAAGCTACAGGAAAGTGAGGAAGGAGTGTTAAAATTTGTTATATTTATTATACAATACCACCACTGTCCTTCATTTACTGTAACACTTAACTGGTACATGAATGGTGTTTTCATTTGCATGACTCACTCTATTAAAGCTAATTAATTTCACAGCAAACATGTAATCTACTGAATATTTAGAGTGCCAATTTCTAAATATCTAGTATTCGACTCAAGACATTCTTAAGGAATAAGGATGTGTAACTTGGCAATTCTTACGAAAAACATCATACATGGTACTCAGCACTCAAGTATTTCAGATGGATATTCAAATACCAAAGAAACAATACTGTATAACTTAATTCCCACAAGAAAGAATTAGCTTGTTCGCAGAATGATCAGAATTGCTCAAAGTGAACTAATGGAAACCAGAAGAAAGGCAAAGATGCATCAAGTGGAAAACATTACAAACACTATTAAAGTTTGAACTCTACTGCATTTTGATAGAGGAGAAACATTTAAAATGTTAGATGTCTTACAGTATATGAATTGTAATGAACTTCCTTGCTCCTGCCCTACTTATGCAGAATTTTTTTGCTGAATGTTTTTACAAATAATTTCCTATTGCTTTCTTTTTGCATTAAGGATGAGAAAAATGGAGCTTTTATGTTCTGCAAAAACAGCTTTAATGCATCAGACAAATTCAGTGCAGCTATGCACAGAGCTGAGACTCAGGAAAGTATCACTTTTCTTTCGGGAATATGAAATGTTGGCATATTTTAGCATAAGGTGAAGTCAGGAAATAGAATAAAAACCTGTGATATTTTGGTCACACAGCTGTTTCTATGAAGGGAAAAAAGAATTCTCACAGAGGAAACATACATACAGGTTTTGTTTATTTTTCTGGAGGATATGATTTCCTAAAATATATAAAACCTGTAAGCCAAGGCTAATTTTTTCTTCACTGTAGAAAGTATGTGTATTATGGAGGATGTAACTAACTAACAAACCTTTTAAAAGTGACAGCTTCCATAGCCATGGCTGAAAGGCTGCCTGCCAGTTTCCAGGTTAGGAAGAAAGATTAAAGACATAGAATAGTCTCATTAAAGTTCAGGGAAATGAAGGCAATTAAAACACAAAGGAATAATTTAAGCTATGGACTGTTTTTAACCTTCAATCTTTGAAAATTTATTTCAAAAAGACAAAAAAAATCTTCAATTTTGTAAATGACATTTTAACAGTGGTAAAAGAGGGGTACCTTAGAGATCGACAATTGCAGTGAGACTACAGCAGCTGTGTAAGTTTAAAAAAATCTTAACTGGATATAAATCTGGTAAGATCCCATGAACAAAAAATAAAATCCCAAGTATCAGGCTTCTTAGGGACCAAATACGTACTCCTTCTCTAATACTGCTAAGGAAAGCCAGTTCACTGACCTGCTCAGAAAAAAGTGTCTGCCATTAAAAACAACTTCCTCTCTCCCTACATGTGGCAGATCGCAAATCTTACTATCACACAATTGAAGCAGAAAGTTTATGGACACAGAAAATGACAGCACTTCTTCCATTCTCTTTTTGCTGAGATTATTTTTTTAGCAAGAGGGACTAAAACCAGTGCAGGCTTACTAATTCAAAAATGTTCTGCAAATTTGTGTCAGTTCAGAGTATTTTAGCAGAAAACCTCAAAAATCTCTGAAGTATTTTATTCTGGCATGCTTTGAAAATGTGATTTTGTTGTTCAAAGCTGTTGTTTAAAAAAATTTCTTCCAGATTCTTTTAAATTTTGAAAGCAAATAGGGGTGTCTGTATCTTTGGTGTGAAATGAAAAATTTTTCAATTTCTTGATCTGGGAAAGGATTATTGGGTTGAGGGGGGGACAATGTGTTCTGGCTCAATTGAAAACAATGGTTCTCAAATGCTCAAGTCTCCAAAGCAATTCAGTACTTGTAGAGTAGTGCTTTGTAGTTTTCATTGTCAAAATCAATCAGATTCCTCAAGAACAATACCAAAATCAGAAGGTCTGAAAAGGCTTTGCACCTATCTGTTTCAGTGTCAAAGATTACACTCCATTCCTCCCCTGGAATGTCCTTTCTCCTTTCTTTCCCTTTTGAAACAGCCTGAGTTGTAACCATGACAGTGGACAACAAGTATTTAACTTGCAAACCCTTTCTTTTACCTAGGCAGATACTCACAGCTCGGCTCATCTCCAGGATGGGGAAAAAGTCTCAATCTTCATGGAGAGAAAGGCATTACCATTTAGGAAAAGAACCCACCCTTCTGAATAAAGTAAAATCTGATACCTAGGGCTACAAGTAGCTACATTATTTGAGACAGTACTTTTCTTAAAACTCTAGAGCTCCATGCAGGTGTGTTCCAGACAGGACAAGCATTTCTCATAGCCCATGACATTTTAGTAAGTTCTGAATTGTTCAGATTTATCCTGACACTGGCTTACAGTAAAATTAATGCCCACCACACATTGCAGAAGGACAGTCAGGAAAACAGCATTTGGAGGCAGGGGAAATAACCACACCACTGCTTATTACAATTATACAAAGAAAAGTATTTAGAGGACATTAGAGATTAGAAAAGATTTGGCCTGTTTGTGCTTAATCACCCTGGTCACACACAAGTGTTTTCTAAGTGGTATAACTTTCTTCCTCATGGTCAATGGCAGCAGAGTTGGGTGGCCCATGCCAGGGCTGGACTGCCTGCCTGGGCAGTCTGGTTAGGGCTACTGCTCTGAGGCACAGATTGTGCTGCCTGAAGGAGGCTATAATTCACAAAGGAAGCACACCCATGACAAGTCTTTTATAGTCTGTCCTCAGTCTCCATACTCTCAGCTGGGCAGATGAAGATTCTAGCTCTTTTCCATGAAGGAATCACTGCTCACCTGCAAAAATCCTACAATCCCACAAAAATGGTAAAGGAAAGGAGAAGAAAAAAAGATTAGAAGAAAATGCAAGCTTTCCCCTATGTCTTGCTTCTTTCTTTCCTGGCAAGGTTAACCTTTCAGATTGACAGAGTGGAGAAACAACCTTGTATGCCAGAAGATCATTAAAGGGCTTGGTCAATCAAGTTCTCTCCCATGGAAGTGGTAGCTACACTTAAGTCACTGAACAGCAGTGACCATATATGTCTAATTAACTTTGGCATCCTCAAAGTAAGAATCATGTCAAAAACAGTGAAACCAAACCCTAGCACAGGAAAAATTTAAAGACAGAAACTGATTTTAAATCCCCTCAAGTTTTAAGTTCTCTCAGAAGTTCGAGACTCAGCATGGAGTCACAGGATGAACATGCACAATAGAGAAAACTGGAAAGCAAGGAAAGAAGAAAATCAGGATCACCCAAGTAAGAATTTTTGAGGGGCTTCTGTATCTAAAAATGCATTTTCTGGAAATCTCACTCAAGTGATATTGATCAAAAGACAATGAATCACAACCTTTAAGAGAGGCTAGGCAGAAGTTAGATGAAGAGCAGGGAAGCAAACATGCATGCAAAGAAAAGAAATGTATTTCATTGCATCAGAAGACATACATCTTCTGGGAGACACTGGGAGAACTGGCAGGTCTGCTGGGCTACCATGGAGTAAAGGGATGACAATCATTAAGGAAAGCCAAGTGATTTTTGTTTATCAGTTTATTTAACCTCTCAGAACATGAAAGATGTTAAAAAGTTTTAAAAAATCATCAGATGACTTTTTAAAGCACTTTTTATACACACCATATAATTAATCAAGGGAATCTCTGTCACAGATATTACTGTAGCAAAGAGCCAGTAACAATAATAAAAAAATTGCTTCCTGTACATGTAAGAAGATCCAGAGTCAACCAAGAAACAGCAGATAAAGCACATGCATCTGGCCCTAAATCAGCTGTTAAATGACTCCATTACAAACATGTCTCATTTTAGAAAAGAAAGCAATTACCCAATCCACAAAACTTTGGCCTTCCTTAACAACACCAGGGAGAGCAGAGAGAATGAACAGTTCCTTGGGTTTTGTCCCAGTACATCACTTTCCCTGTTGTAATCCCTATACTAGCATACATTTTGCAAAATGAAAGAAGGAATTAGGATGTCTTCTCTCATTTCTAAATCTTTTGTAGGAAGTATAGAAAGGCTGAAGGATTTGTGGACTGAGTGCACCCTCAGCACCAAGTTGTGTATGATGCAGTGGACATGCTGGAGGGAAGAGATGCCATCCAAAGATGCCCCACAGGTTGGGCAGAGAAGTGAGTGAGAGCAGCCCTGTGGGGAAGGACTTGGGGGTGGGGGCTGATGAAAAACTCATCATGAGCCCTCAGTGAGTGCTCCCAGCCCAGAAAGCCATGGGAATCGTGGGCTGCATCCAAAGCAGCATTGGCCAGCAGACTCTGCTCTGCTCTGCTGAGACCCTACCTGGAGCACTGCATCCAGCTCTGGGGTCCCCAGCATGATGACAAGGAGCTGTTAAAACAAGTCCAGAGGAGGGCCAGGAGGTTGGTAAGAGGGCTGGAGCACCCTGCTGTGAGGATAGGCTGAGCAAGTTGGGGCTGTTCAGCCTGGAGAAGAGAGGATTGTGTGGGGACCTCACAGACACCTTCCAGTATCTGAAGGGGCCTGCAGAGAAGCTGGAGAGGGATCTCTGACAGGAACTGGAGTGACAGGGCAAGGAGGAATGGGGGCACACTGAAAGAGGGAGATTGAGGTTAACTATATGGAAGAGATGCTACTGTGAGGGTGATCATACACTGGAACAGGTTGCCTAGGAAAGCTGTGGATGCTCCACCTCTGGAAGTGTTCAAGGCCAGTTTGGAGGGGGGTCTGAGCAACCTGGTCTAGTCAAAGCTGTCCCTGCCAATGGCAGTGGGGTTGGCACTAAATGTTCTTCAAGGTCCTTTCCAATCCAAACCACTCTATGATTCTATGTGATGATGCCTGTAAGAAGACTACTGTGTTTAGAATATCTACACATGTATTTGATTTTAAGATAGGCAGAGACACAGGTCACTGATACATGTATATAAGAACAAGGAGAATCCTCTTAGAATCAAGGATGCTTTTGCTCTCCTTCTGACTGTTGGAAGACAAGACTCTCATTTCCTTTCAGATAAGCAAGCTCCCAATGTTCAGTTTATGTCTAGTGGGAAACCTGGGAAAAGAAAAGTTACATATTCATATTGTCTGTTTAAGCTCTTAAGTTTGGAGAGGCTGAGCTGCTTCATCACTCAAGACTATGGGTTTGTAAGATACTAACACATAGGTAGGTACACAGCAAAGAGTTGTTAATAGAAAAATAGTACTACAGAGTATCTAGAAAGCATGAGACAAAAGAGATGAAAAGCAAGTCTTCAGACAATAAAAGCTCCCTTGAAGATGAGTATGTATTTTCTCATTATAATCCAGTTACAATCCATGGTTTACCAGAAAAAAATAGGATATTAACCATGATGTTGCCTTCAGTAGAATTTGCCTTTGATTAGATCAAAAATCTAGACTATAAATTGCAAAACAACAAATATCTTGGTGCTTTATTATAACCAGTGTCAGATAAAGAAAAAGGGGTAAAACCCAGAGAATGAAATTGATTCTGAGCGACACAAACACACCCAGGAAATAAAAACTATCTGGCAGCCCTATAAACATGTGTGAGATCAAGCTATTTGCTTTAAGTTGCATCCATACAGAATTCTAAGTACTCCATTTATTAACTTAATGGGTTTCTGTTAACTCCATCCACAACAGCAGCAGGCATCCACACCTGCAAATAATTGCTTATGTGAGGAAGCCTGGCTTTTAAAATCAGTGAGCTTCCATGTAAAGCAACCAACAGCTTAAAAATGAAGATAGGAAAATTTCTAATGGAGACTTGGACCAAAGGAGAAGGTGTTTCTGTTAGACTTTGTTGTTTTTGTTGTTTTATTTGGACAATTATAGTCCGAAGACAAATTGATAATATTTCTCTCAGCTGTAAAGAAAACTTAATCTAAGAAATATGCACCTATGAAAAGATACGTGATTTATCACATAGAATCACAAGTTTAAATGAGGCTAGGTTGCCAACAGAGATCCTGCTCTTTGCCTCTTTTTTCATCCTTTGGGTTTACTGCTCACACAAAAATTTTCTCCAGGCATGTGACCCAGGATATTCTCCTCCATATATTCACCTTATACAGACATCTAAGAGGTAAAGCATGAATCTCTGCAGGTCAATCTTCTTATTGCCCAAGAGCTGTTAGCCCTGATTAATGAGGATTTTGAGAAAAGAACCCAACTATATTCAACTATAAGTAGAGTGTTCATTTTCCTACACAAAAAGCTACAGAACTTAGTATTTCCAAGTAGATTGTTCAGAGTGAATCAACAGGCTCTCTAGTAAGATACCAGTCTATGTCAGTAACAGCAACAGCTTCGTATTTGTAAAACATTTCCCTACAAAAGCAGCTCTGGAGAAAACCAAAAATCCTGAAGTTTTTCCTACAGAGGTGATAAAGTGCTACTAAAGGAGATTTGTCAGCTTAGGTGACTGGTGAGAACCGGTCATGAAGACACATTTCACAACCATTTTACTATCCTCCCAGAGACATGTCCTGTGCTTGCTACCAGCCTTCAGTAAGTCTTCACTGCACAGAAAAAAAACAAGGGCTGACCTTGTAAATGCACAGAAGCCAGAGCCTGAAGATTAATTCAGTGATTTCTGTGCTGTGTTTGAGACACCTGGGATGCTAGAGAGCAAGAGACAGCCCATTATGCTACAGCCAATATGCTACCTTATCACTATAGGTTGGAGAGACTTATATGGCTTCCTAGAAACCATTTTTGACTTCTCAGAAGCTTTAAATACTTCACTATAAGGAGTCTTAAAAAAAAGTAAATTTAAAAATGAGTGAAGCTACCCACAGGACATCCTGGAGGTGAGAATCAAACTAGCATCTCCATCATCAAATTCGTCATACTATGAAGGCTTAAAACAGCAAGCTAGAATTAACCTGAGAAGAAACTGGCATAAAGCTGTAGGTTCTAGGAGAGCCCATGAGAGAAATGAAAACCATTCTGGTCAGAGAGTAACTAGAGGGAGGAGATAGGAAAAGGCAGATCCACATAATATAAAGGACAAGACTATTTCCCAGTGGCTGTGAAATCCATCTTTAGCACTTAAATAAATGACCTTGTTTTCAACAGTAACTTGCAGCAGTTCCTAAAAATCCCAACGTTGAACTGCATACAATTCCAAGTCAAAAAAAGCAGGCACTTATTTCACTGCCTAATTTTAGGCATTCAGTTTCTAGAACCTATTTCAGGACTCAGAAGAAACCTGAAACTTGGAACAACATCTCTGCAAACCTGAACTGCTGATGCCACAGAGGAAATACACATTCCTTCCTGATTTTCTTTTTCCTTTCCTCCATCAACAGTAATTCACAATACAAAATAAGAAACTTGGAGATAAATGGCAACATCTCAGCTGTGACAAATTCAGTACTCCAGTACTCCAAATATAAATGTCCTAGGTTTTATTTAAGAAACCAAACTAAAACTGAAATCTGCATCACCTCTTCCCTGGAGTACAGACACTGTACAAATGCAAGGGTGTGGCTCATCTCTGAAATTAGCATGTGAAAAGCTATTTTTATAAGCATAGCAGCAGCCCAGATAGCACAACTGACAACTCACTTAGCTATTAGCTCTGTTTAAAAACAGATGGATGATTACTAATCACGCACAATCAAAACAAAGATGGCAAGAAAGGTTAGTATCTGGAGTATATGTTTTTCACACCTTAAGGATTGCTAGATTAAATGCTCCTGGACTAAACAATTTTTTTCCTATACAACTTTTCTTTTGTCATATAATTGCATAACCCAAAGGGACGGTGTTGACAAAATTACTAATTATTGATAAAATGAAGAGCTAAACTAAAAGAACCCCCCCCTTATTCTGCTCTGGCAAACTCCAGTCGTCATCTGCAGGCGTGCCTATTCACCCTCACTCTACAAACTCTGTGAAACTAGCTTATGAAATGAACCTAATCTACAAAGAAAATCCACAAAAACCTAGCCAAATTTCTGACAACAGAAAGCTAGTTAAGCAGAACTTAACTATTGTTAAGTGCCAAACTATTGTCAAGAAAAGACTTCTTACCTTGGGTAAGCATTTCCAAAAAACTGTCTTAACAGCTGAACTCGTGCCAGATAGCCCAACAGGGGGTATACAGTCATCATTTGGAACAGCAGGAATATTCTTGCAACAAATGACATGATGTCATCACTGGGAAAGTTATCTAGAAAATTCTAAACATATAAGTAATGTTACATATCAATGGTGGCTTGTTTACATACATCTGCTGGGTTTTAATATCTATATGCCAGAAACAACTGGACAAAATCCAAACAACTACAATTGCTAAATGAACTCCATAACATGAAAAACCCTCTCCCTCTTTTACAACTGCCTTGCCACCAAATAACAACCAATTTTTGAACATTACTAAGCTGATGTCAGTGTTAATGTCAGTATTACATAACGAATTGCTTTCTGATCTTCTGAACATCCTCAAACAATCCAGTCTGTGGAAAGGCCACCTGACCTTTTACGCAGATGGATTCATATGCTCCTTTTATCTGTCATATCATACCTACTTATTAAAAACAGTTACTTAGTGAGTAAAACTGCATTACATACAAATGAGGAAGGGATCATACACTACTAGTGGGAACACCTGAAAAAGTATTGTAAGACTTAAACATCACAGAAATATACAAATGGCTTCATAAGTACCTGAGATAGCTACAGAAAATAAATGGGAAGAAAATCACTCATTATCTAACTGTGGATTTTATCCTGTGAAATTATTTCAGGTGGTTAAAAAAACAATTTCATGGCTTAACAGTGGTACCAGTTCTAACTAATCCAGTCAGAGGAAGCCTTTAAATGCTGCCTTATTGCTAAATATAAAGCCAGAGCTATAGAACACCTGGCATAAAATGGATCCCTCATTGATAATTGCTATCTCTGAAGCAATTTAGGGTGTGGAAATCAGCTTTGACTAGAAGCAGATAAGAGTTTTTAGCCTTCACAAGATATTTCATGCGGTGCTATTATCTAAAGAACTCTGCTGGCAAGGCTCACCAGAGTGTCAGACTCCAGAGTGTCAGACTTCAAACATAATTGCAGTGAGGACTCCTATCTAAACAAGCTTGCTTTCACATTCTGTTTCTTCTGGAATCCCAGTGAGTCACTGCACACACTTCTTGGGATTAAAGAAGCTAAAGAAATGAAAAGCTCAATTGTTCACTTGTTCATTTTGGTCCTTCATCACTTTCACAGAGTATTTATTAAATGTTTGTTTTTCACCAAAATATTGGGAACCATTTATGAATATAAATGAGATAACACAAGTATTACTCATCTGTTTGTGGTAGTGCCCACCAGGTTTCCCACCAACTGACGACAGTCAAGTGCAGATGCACCTGCCAGGCTGAATCATGAAGCAAGGAGCAGTAGATGGGGGTTTTTATTGCATATTTATTAAAAGGTTAAGGACAGATATGGTATCTTGGCATGCATTAGGAAGAGCATTGCCAGCAGGTCGAGGTAGGCAATCCTGCCCCTCTACTCAGCCCTGGTGAGGCACATCTGGAGTGCTGTGTCCACTTCTGGGCTTCTCAGTACAAGAGACATGGAGCTCCTGGAGCAGGTCCAGCTCAGGGCTACAAAGATGATCAAGGGACAGGAGCATCTTTTTTACAAGGAAATGCTGAGGGAGCTGGGCATGTTCCTGTTGCACCTCATCAATGTATACAGCTATCTGAAAGGAGAGTGCCATGAGGATGGATCTGGCTCTTCTTGGTGGTGCCAAGCAATAGGACAAGAGCCAACGGGCAGAAACTGATGAACAGAAAGTTCCAGCTGACCATGAAGAACTCCTTCACAGTGTGAGTGACTGTGCACTGTAACAGATTGTCCACAGAGGTTCTGGAGTCTTCCCCACTGAAGATATTCCAGAAACATCTGGAGGAAATCCTGTGCCATATGCTCTGGGATGGCCCTGATTGAGCAGGGAGGTTGGACCAGATGACCCACTTTGGTCCCCTCCAGAAAACCCATTTTGTGATTCCATGAANCATATACTAGTTATTAAAACAAACAAGAAATTCTTTCTACTTTCTTACAAGAAATTCTTTCTACTTTCTTACATTCACCTATTCCTACTAAGACCCTTGGAACACAGACACACCCGTCTAAACAGAAAGCCCAGAAAGCCCTATGTTAAATTTCTTGTCATGAATAAAATCTTGCAATCAAAGACATCAGCCTACCCAACTCCAGATGTAATATAAAGGAATTTAATCAAAGGTTTTAAGGAAAGAGTGTTGAAGCTAGGGTCATAAATCCACACTTTACACTGTATACACTTAAGTATGGATTTAAACCTAAACTTCAATGTTCAGTTCTGAAAATTTTGGCTATCTTTTTAAGATATATAATATATACAAATATTTTCCACTACACAAAAATAATCACACATTTATTACAAGAAAATAACTGGCAAAACTAATTAAGTACTTTATGAAACTAGAGAATCCACATATACATCAGACTGATCTCACAGCAATGTACTTGTTGAGTTATTCTTCTACATAAATTCCTTCCTTTGGAAATAAAAAGGGAGACAATTTGTTTCTAGTTATTAGCTAACTAAATTCTGTATGAGTTTATGTTACTGTACAAAACACTCATCACCTTACAGCAAACCATTTGTTCAGCTGCTGTTAATCATCAGCTTCTTAAAGGATTACTAGTAATGTTTCAATACATGGCCCTATTTTCCCAAGACTAAAAAGCAAGTCTTACTCGCTCAAGCATAGCACCAAATTATTAGGATTATACTGGTTTCCAGACCAGGGTGATAATTATCACCTCCAGCCAGCTCACTGAGCATGAGCAAAGCTTCCTCACATCTGTGCATGGAAATGTTTCCCTAAGTGCTTCTTCACACTATCTTGTTGAAAGAAGTAGCATATCCTACACCACTCCAGGCTCTGCCAAGGGCAAGGCAATCCCCAAGGAAAGTATAAAATACTAGATTATGAGTTTTGAGAGAAATTCAGATGGAAGCTAGTTTTTGGGGAAAGATGTGGAATCTCCTACTCATTTTCCCAATGTTTTTGGGAGAGAAGATTGCTGTCTGATGAGGAATATTATTTGCCTCTTAGAGGCTGATGGGAAAAATGCATCAGTGTCATCGGAACATGTTCCAGGGTGGCCTTCAAGCTCGCAGCAGCTGCACATTTCTAGCTGCAACCTCTTCCTCCTGCTGACCAGTCAAATGCAAAATAAGATGATTTCCTATATTTCACTCTCCTCATACTGGCCTTTGAGTAAGGACTACCAACTTTCATCAGAAGCTGAGCAGTAGCCTTTTCTTTAAATTATCTGCAGAATTTCTCCTTGTGACATGAGAAGCTGTACAGGTTTTTATATAACATCTACATCTTCAAAAGCACTAGTGCCCACCCACCATAAGAACTAATTTTAAGAATATTAAATATGAGCATTCAAATTTCTTACAGGTATTTATGAGTAACTTCCATTAATTGCACGACTCAGAGACACAGTAAGGTGGTGTGATACAGGGAGATAGACACTCTTCATCTCTTGAGGACAGGACTTGGACAATTTTTCAAAACACATCCAAGACTTTCTTAATGCACATCATCTGCCAAAACCTGCTTTAAATCTGGTATTTAGGTGTAGTCCTAATGCATAAAAACAGTATAGTAACTCACAGTTGTTATTTCTACTCTGCCTACACATAAGTTCTAGAACCAGCTGTAAAATTATTTTTGCTGTGACAAGTGCATGCAGTTGTGAGGGCAAGAAATCTGAAATAAAATTCTTACTGCTTCCTTTGGACATGAAAAATGGTAGAGAGGTGGTGTGCTATTACCTCCAACAGGTACTTGCACCAGTTCTAACCAGTTCATGTTTCCAGAGTTCTTAAGGGTGTATGCTTTAATCTGCACTGAAACTAAGTGCTGAGATAATTTTGATAATTTATTTTCATAGCATGTAACACAACAGACTGTTTTCTCCAGGTGCTGTCACCATACAAAGAGTACCCAGATTTTGATTTGAATAAGCTACTAGAAAAGAAATGGACAACTTGAAAACCTGGATTTATTTTTTTTCTCAAAAGTCCATCAGCTCCCTTCCAAATACATGCTGATAGTTACCTTTGTACAACAACATGTGTTTATATAACAGGAACATCTTTTGATTAATGTTCATTATTCCTCGAGAGACTTGGGTTCACTCCCTAAAGACCTTGACAGTACTGTTTAGACAGCATAATTCCAAATGAAATCAAAGGACACATGGGGAGAGATAAAAGCATTATTTTAAGAGCAATAACTACACTTTTTTAGTTTAAATTTGATACTTGAGGCATTTACATTCAAGGTGGACATTGCTGTGGTGAAAGCTGCCTAAGCATAAGAATATAGCAATTCTTACAGCCACAGTTTAAGAATCAAACTTGTAGAAAAAACAATGTTGGAAGCAGGAAGTATTAGTACAATCACAAAGTAAGTATCTAAGGTAACATGCAGGTCACAGTCCACAAGGACCACAGCCTGACACATGCCAAACCCTTATCAAATACACCTGAAGTAACAGGCAGATTTTCAGACAGAGCTTGGAGCTGCAGTTACTGCTGACAGGGAGCTCTCCTGGTCAGATCCACAGAACAAAGTGCTAGAAGTGCCACTGGAAGAAGAGAAAATTGGGTGATCAAGGCTGGCAGCAGCAGTAGAACAAAGGAAGAAATCAGCCTCCTAACAAAAGGATGAGTCTGATAAATCAGGCAGAGCTAACAAAGACGACCCTGAAAGTACACACCATTGTATCACACCCACAGACCAGTCAGTACTCAGGTGCTGGCCACACCTGCAGCAAGGGATTTGACATGGCGCAGAGAAGGCTCTGTGGGTCTACGGACATTTCTTATGTGGTGCTGCAAAGAACAGGCTACTTCCAGGCCTTGATTTGCCTTTTGAATGCCATGGAGAAAATTGTTCACTTCCTTCCTCAGCACCAGTGAAAGCTAGTTTGTGGAGTTGCTTCTTGGATGGAGAAGCCTGTATCAGTGCTTAGTAATGATTAGCACATTTGAAATACCTTTCGATCATCCCATTTCAGATTAGTCTCTTCTCAAGAGAGACGCTGTTTGGACAGGACTTTGATCTATATCATAAAAATAGACTTTACCTGTTCATGCATCAAGGGCAAGTGATAACATTTAATTGGGTGACAAAAAAAAAGGACTTGACCAGGATGGATGATGCTGTGCATAATTTTGGCTGGAAAGAGAAATCAATGGTATGGCACCATCAATGGAAGCTCACTCTGTTTACAGGGAATAAAGTGTTTCAATACCGCAGAAAATAAGTTACCATTTACAGCTCCATGCCTTCTGCAGTTAATACCTAGACAAAAAACATCTCCTCACTCACAGCTTTTCTCCCAGATACATCAACAGACAACTGTTAGGAGACAGCATTAGTGTATTCATGCCTGTAGATCATGGTGGCCTTGTGTAGCATCTGTAGGGAAACTGATCACAAACATGAATCAGGAAAAAAACAACCAACCAAAACCCACACCTATACTCCTTTTTATGGGTAGGTTGCGTTTCCTATGCAATTTGTTTTTGAACCATTTGACTGAGCATTGTACAAAAAACTTATGCTAATAAATACAAGGCGGCAGCAGCAGTGGGAGATGGGACCACGAAGCTCACTTCTGAACTGCAGACTAAAAACCTGCTCACGGGGCTTCTCCAGGCTGTGCTGCTGACATGTGGCTTACTCTGGTGCACTGCTCTTCTCTTCTCACACCCACACCACTGTATGGGAATAGCGGCCAGAGCAATCCTCGCCCATGTGTGTTTTAGCTTTGGGCTGTGATGCATGCCTGTGACCAGAATGGAAGCTGCTATTGTTTTGAATTTCTGACTCCATAAAAGGAATGTTATTGTTTGTCTTACTTTTTTCCACCTCCCCACAGAGCTGTTCTATGATCTCTAGTTTCAGTAAGTTTTGCTCAAGACTAAAACAGTGCTTTTCCAGCTTGCCAAGTTCTGTGCCTTTTGACAGAACACTGATGGAAGTGCCATGTTAACAGGTCCATCAATAAAACAGTGAAGCTTTTGTCCATGGAGTTATATCAGTATCACCCCATCAGATACTGAGAGAAGAAAGCATCTTGTAAATATATGGAAAAAACCCCCCATGACTTATGACAGAGGGCAAGACCCCTATACATATGGAAATCTCCCACTTAGCCCAGCAGCTTAGTAACATAATCACAAAACAGCTCTTCAAGAGCATAGGTACTTCATTAACATTTGCAAAGCACTTTTGAGACCTAGGTGAAAGGCTCCTGTACAGCTACAAAGAGGAAAAGAAATCTCCAGCCAAATAAAACTACTACAAGAATTACACAGAGATTTGTTTTCCCATTAAAAATCTTCCCTGCCATACTTCAAAGCTGTCCTTTCTGAGCAACTTGAACATTCTTCTGGAATGCAGAGTTTTGTCAAGGGCTTGACATCCATACCAGGGCTGACTTGGAAATTCAACTTAAGCTCCAAGGAGGGTACTAGAAAAGCTGATTCAAATGCAGGCAGCAATTTCTCCTTCACACAGGAAAAGCAAGCTGGAGAACACTCCAGGTGCTGCTCTTTGCATCTGATTACTTGCTCTGATGTAAATGGAGGGGGAAAATACACAGGAAAACCTTGAAGATGGAAAGAGAGTATTAGGCCTCCTCTGCATACAGAGCTGATTGTTGGAGATCTAGCCTTTAGAATTTGAAAGCCACAGTTTAAGAGAAATCTTGCCCTTCTCCACATCATAAGATTTTCTTAAGGAGCTTGAGAAAAAGCTTATTTAGCTTTCTTTGTCCAGGCCTCCAGCTGTTAAACTAATTTCTGAGAAGCCCTTAAACCCCCAAAAGCTTCCTGGGGGAGAATTCATAACTCCTTTGCAGATATATCATTCACAAGCTGGTCTTGATTCACAGGTAAAAAGAAGTAAATATACAGACTTCTAAAGCCTAAGAGGTCCTCTCATTGCATTGGTACATAATCTGCACTTCACAAATAATCAAATAATCAAATCTGATATATTTTGTTTGATGTGCGGTATAGGCATCTGGTTCCTAGTAGCGCTGATTCAGTAGGGGGAACAAGATGACATCCAGAGGTTCCTTACAACCTCAAGCATTCTGGGATTCTATGATTTCATTGCAGTTTTTCATAAAGCTAGTATTTACAAATCTTTTTATGTTATTGCAGGTACCTTTACAGCTCACATTTTAATGAAACTGGACAAGAATCCTTGGAATTAGGGATGAAAAAATAAAATAATAAACATAATTAGAGTAAAACTTACTCTCAGGCTCTGTGTATTGTGTTCAACTCCATTTGATATTTTATAATGGGACAATATTAACAAAGAATGCAGATCTATCTGGAGGAGCAGTGCTTAACTTTTTCAAGGGCAAAGCACCAGTCCAAAGACTATATATTACAAAGCCTCCTGATCCAGGCTTCAACTTGCAGGATTTCCTAAATTGTGCCAAGTTTCTCTACGGACTTTGACTAGGATTGTGAGACAAAACTACTGAAGCAACTCTGAGAAAAGGTATTACCCCAAAACTACTGTTCAGGATTCTGCTAAAATCAGTCATATACCAAACATTTTCCATCATTTTTCATTCTAAAATTGGTCAGTTTTCATTGAGTCCTACAACACTATTAAGTCACCTGCCTCTTGTGTGCAATTTGGCATTTTAAAACCAGCTTGTAAGTTTGGGGCATTCCTCAGGGATTTTATGTAAATGAATTCGTAATTTATCTGTTACTCCCTCATAGCAAGGAAAAGAATGTGCAACTTTTTTCTTATCAAATCACAGGAAAAAATTACTGTTGTCTGGCAATCTAGATATAAATAAGCAAAGTCTTGTGAAGTTACTTACATTGTTTTCTTGATTCCTGTTATTCTGAAGAAGTGTGATGACACAATTGTGAATGAAGAAGGCAAGTGTTAGAACCCCTGTGAGCTGAGGGAACAGAATTCTAAACTCTAAACGAAGAAAAAAAAAGTGTTTTAAAATTACTTCTTTGAAACAAGCAATGACAAAATGCAGATGACATACAGTGCTCTGGAGGGTACTGGCAAACTCATGAACCTCCACCTTGAAATGGTACAATCTATCTCATATTTGACCATAGCCAATGCAGATATTTAATCAGGAAGTACAAGATGCATGAAGACAGTAGTTACTATAGAATACACTTTTCAGCAAGGCTTCTCTGATAGACTCCAACCATCAGTGATTACTAGGTTAATTTAAGATTGGCACATACAAGGTTTTCTGCTCCTCAACAGTTTAACTGGAAATCATTTGTGAAATCGGAATTGACAGCAGTGAGACTGTATACCTACAGGTTCTCGAAGAGGGAGATGGAGGGAAGGAATAATTTACCCCTTTTAGTTATTAAGAAGTCACTTATGCTACCAGAAGAAAAATTACATCTGTAGATATTTAAGAGTTCTGCTTACAAGCCAGGGTATAAAGAAAGGCAGAGCAATTTCTTATCATGCTTCACAGCACGTATGAAAAAAAATTTCCTTCTTGTCTCCATGGGAATAACATTGTTCTGCTTCTTTTAACACTCAAAAGATGTTCACAAGATGGTGGTTCTTGAAGTGCTGCAAATAGTCTAGGAATTCACCAATGCAGTAACATCATTAAAGCACCATCTTAGTTGATATTACCTAAGAATGTATTTAGAGTGCTAACAGCAATTAGAGAACCCTAAGATAGCTCAGCTTCTGGAAAGCATCCAGAAGTATAGCACAACACTTTTCAGAGGTTCATCAACCCTTACAGAACAAAACACAGAGAGCTCCATGCAAACATATTTAAAACAGACTTCTGTAAAGTGCTATGAAGTTAGGAAAGTAAACACACTCCAGGCAACTAATGGAGGGCTTATCAAAACTGAAAGAATAAGGTTTCCCTAGAGCTGGTTTCACTGTACCTTCAATACCTAATTAGCATTATGTGCTACTGACAGAATTGAGAGTGCAAGCGACTTCTGGGCTCAACTTCTAGGCTCGTTTTCCATCCACTACTTCAGTCTCAATAATAAAAAGCAAACTGACAGTTTCAGAATCTCTTGGTAGCTGTATTTGCATGCATTAGCTACCTGCTTTTTCTATCTCCTAGCAGTACTAGGAGTTTTTGCCAAATTAATTAAACTACTGGGTGCTCTACTTCTCAATGGCCTGCAGCATGTGTGTCGCTACAACTCATTTTTCTCATTTGTTTCTAAGAACAGAAGAAGTGATACTATTCTAATGTACAGGACACAGCTCCCTGGAGCTAACTGGTCATAAAATTTTGCTTATTGTAAAGGATGGGGAAAAACCAACTAGGACCTAACCCTCGTCCTCTTATTCCAGGTTTCTTAAAAAAGAAACTTGATCCTTTTAGGGTAACTTGTAACAGTAATGTGGAAAGAACAAATAGCCATCAAACAACTTTCTAGAAAATAAAAACATATTGATGGGTACTGATGGGATACAACCAGCTAATGGATGTTTGAAAGCGAAGAGCTACTAAGATTATGGCCTAGAACTTCAGATAGACTGGGAAGTACAGGAAAACTGTACTTGCAAATTATGGTGAATGAGCTATTTCATTTAAGCAAGGCAGTGTGTGGGGAACTTAAAGCACCCTTAACAGTCAGTCTGTCTACAGTTTGTCATTTCTAATTGCTACCGAAACAGGCATGATCTGAAACTGCTGCAACTAGAGCTTAAAATAACAGTGAAACAGGACTATGGCAAGCTCTCTGTCACAAGATATATGCTGAAGATTACTCTGATAGGCAATCCTTTTCTTCCCCACTGTTGATACTGTCTGTTAACTAAGGAACATCACTGGAAAAGGGACTCCTTGCCACTTGGTCCGGAGGGATCTTTCCTCTACTTGCAACATCAGACAGCATTTCCTCTATTTATGTCTCAGAGGTGTTAAAAAGAAAATGAGAAAAAAAAATCTTAAATTCACCAGATATATACTTCACCACTGCATTTTAACTATCTTACCTGGTACAAAAAATTCATTCTCTGTAAACCAGTTGAATTCTAAGTGTATTCCCAGATGAGCAGCTTTTACTGTAACCAGAAAAACTAAGTAGACAACTGAAACTGTACCTGGAAAAAACAAGAGCCAAACAAATATCATGATACAGTACAAAGTATTTATGCAGGGTTTAATTTCTCCTCCATCCATCTAGGTACTAAGAGTCAAACAGTTATGGCTGGGATTCATTCCTAACAGAAGACTTGGTCTAAACTTCTTCCTTACTTCTCTTATAGGTCTGAGAGAAAAAATAATGCACATGCACACAATGTAAACTTCCAGCAAGTTTAATAACTTCCACGTACTGGTAACAGCAGAGGAAGTACCCCCTGTAATCTCTGTTGCTGGGCAGGTAGGTCTTTAGGCACAAACAGAGCAGGTCCAGCTTCCACTGCCAGGATTTCAGTCTAAGTGGAGATTGATCATAGCACTCCAGCTATTACAATGTTCATCTAGTCATTGACTTTTTAGACCAAACAACTCAATGGAAAGTGAAATTACTGCACTTGTGAACTTTATACTGGGAGCTAGAAGTTGACAATGACACTTCAATGCTACTGATTAAAACATTGTATTAATTGTGACTTTGGATAATCTTTATTGTAATACTGGATTTGCATTCCATCTCACTGGTTAAGAGGCATCCAGCCAGCACCTGCACAGCTTAAGGACTACAAATGAGATCACAGATGGGTATAATGCCTTGCTGCGTATACCTGTGGAATGGAGGGTATACGGTCTTGTGTCAGACCATTTGAAAGAAAGAGCAGAATAGTAACTACCTAAAAATTGAAGAAAACTGAACAACAATAATTAAGGCTACTGCAATGAACCTGATGGCCAATAATGCTGCTAGTGAGCAGAGAACAGGCTGTAAGTAAGTGAAGACAAAAACCCAGCATTTTAACCCAGAAAGGTTAAAAAATAAACAGAAGGAATTATCATTTGATTACACAGAGCACAGTCAAGAAATTAGGAAAGTAAAAGGTTCTGTATGTGAAGATCAACTAAAATACTCTGTAGTTTCCTAATGAGTTCTGTTTCCATGGTTATCAAAATAAGTAAAACTCTACTGAGATAAATTTCATCATCTCAAAATTGCCTTCCATTTTTTCTTGTCCTATAAACTTCAAGGTTTACAAAAATTAAGGCAATTTTGAACAGCTTTTGAATTACATAATAATCTACTGAAGCAATGAGTAATTAATATTCATGTTTTAAAATTTTTTTCCATATAAAACCCACACCTTTTGCACAGAAGCAGTATCAAGTACCCAAATTCCTGTGTGGTATTTTCATTTAGTGGTTTCAGCAAGAGCAGATCCAAGCTCTGGTAAAGTGTCACTATGGAACAGATGAACAAACTAGACCTTCAACTCCCTGTCCTCTACCTCCTTTACAACACATATCCAACTTGTTCAACCTCTGATCCACATCTAGTTTTCTCTTTCTCTTCATTGTGGGCTTCAGTGCTACCCTTCAGACATCTTCTATTCCCTGAAGTGTGACCAGCTCCACCCATCATGCATATGCTTTACTCACTTTACCAGCCCCACCCACCTTGGCCTTCTACCTCAAGACATGTAAGGAGGAAGTCGCAATTGTTTCCTCTGCATCACAGAAGAATATTGGAAGTTGGGACAAAGAACAGCAGGTCATACTGACTAAGTGATCTTGTGATAAATTAATCACCTGATTGGCAGAAAATTACTTCAGATCGGAAGCAACTGCTGGTTTGAAATGTTTATCAGAGGAGGAAGAGTATGCCTCACTATACCAAGGTGATATGTATCAAATGCTGCACAGTAGTATGTATAGAACCATTTGGGAAAATCTGTTGTAGATGTATTTGTTTCACAAAATTTGTTTCACAGGATTATCAAGCAAGAAAAAGGAAGAAAAATGAACTCCCTATTACCCATAAGATTCAAGCAAAGCAGCAGACAAAGCCCTTGGGGTTAATAAACCAACCAACAACCCACTTCAAGGCACAATATGAGCTGCTACCAAAATACTGGAACAGTGGCTGGAAAGCTGCATAATGGAAAATGATCTGGAGGTGCTGATTGACAGAAGCTGAACATGGGCTGACAATGTACTGACAAGTGGCCAAGAAGGCCACTGGTATCCTGGCCTGGATCAGCGATAGTGCGGCCAGCAAGACCAGGGCAGAGATTGTCCCCCTGTACTGGGCACTGATGAGGCTGCCCCTGTGACATGAATACTGCCAGTTTTGGACCCCTCAAGACAAGAAGGACATTGAGATACTGGAAGTGTCTAGGGAAAGGAAATGAAGCTAAATGAAGGGTCAGGAGCACAAGTCCTGTGAGGAGCAGCTGAGGGAGCTGGGGGTGTTTGGCCTGGGGAAAAAGAGGTTCAGGTGTGACCTTATCACTCACTACAAATGCCTGAAAGGAGGCTGCAGCCAGGTGAGGCTTGGTCTCTTCTACCAGGCAACCAGTGACAGGATGAGAGGATATAGCCTCAAGCTGTGCCAGGGAATGTTCAGATTTGGAAAATGTTCTTCTCAGAAAGGGTTGTCAAGCTTTGGAACAGGCTGTCCAGAGAAATGATTGAGTCATCATCCCTAGATGTATTAAACAATGTGCAGATATAGCACATGGTTTAGTGGTGGACTTGACCACAGTGTTGGGTTAACAGTTGCACTCAATAACCTTACAGACTTTTCCAACGTAAAAGATTTTATGATTCTACTCACTGGAGTAGTTTTCACTGTCTTCTATACACTTCAGTCACAGGGAACCAATGCTTTAATAGTATTTGTTACCTACCTAGGACATTAAACTTTGCAAAGAAGGATGGAGACTTCAGATTTAGCAGGGGTAGAAGAACTGCAATCAGGTAAAATGGTACTGTTTTTGATTTGTCCCACCATTCCTCAAAGAGTTCAAAACCTGTTTTGTTGCCAGAAGAGAACATCACACTCCTGTTCTGTGATGGGTTATCACTAGCAGCACTTGGACAAATGACTGGAAGAAAGGAAAAGAAAAATATCCTCAGATGACAAGGGTTTTACTTGCACAGAATATTCCGAGCCAAGAGCCCACAATTGCTGGTGTGTTTTACCTACTGAGGACTGCTCAAGTGCAGTGCTCAGTATCTCAGTTACTAACTCCTGTTTGTTTTTTTTAATCAGGAATTCATTACTAAGATTCTACTGCTAGGCACCTTGCACTCTAATCTGACAGTGGTACAGTTCTCCCAGCTGAGCACAACAAAGATGATAATTTATCTGAAGGCCAAGTTGTGACACAGGATCATCCTTCAAAGTCACATACCTATAACGAGGCCTGTTCAGTGCCCATGTGCACCTGCTGGAATCAAGTCATAGCAATGCTCCCCTGCATCTGGCTGCATATTTAGCATCCTAATTTGTCCCTGCACACTTCAGTAAGATCATATCAACCAAAATCCAAATGCACTGAAGAGCCTGAATTACTGTAAATTGCTCTAAAAACAAACTAAGGATTACAAGAAAGCTACTGTAACAGCTGGCAGGTTGAAAAACCATACACTGAACAAAAACACTCTTGTCATCTTTGTGCCGTGACAGGGGCAAGTACATCACTGCCAGACAACACAACACAACATATTTAAGATGTGCTCCAGTAACAGTGCTAAGAGGGAATATCATACTCCTCTTACATGGAGGTTGATCAAGGCAGCACTTGAACAAGTGATTGGAAAAAAAATCAACCAAAAAGACCCTCTGAGGAACACATGCCTATGAAGCTCTGTGTTGAAATATAAAATTTATTGTTCTCATAATGTCTATTTAAAATCTCGGCGTCCCACAATAGTTGATAGCCACTATCCTACACTGTCTCCATTCCTGTTCTGTCAAAAAGGCAAAGGCATAAAAAGCATTCTGACAAATTTCTTGCTTAAAAGTGTTTTGTTTCACAAACCTTGAAAAATGCTTTTGTTCTTACTGATCTCCTTGGTAGCCCTGAATGTCCTGTCAAGAGTCACTTGAACATCTGACAGCCCTTTATTTTGTGTAGCAGCTGCTTTAAATCTTTTAGTTGGTGGAGGATAGTGTGGAATATTGTCTACTTTGCCTCCAAGTTATACCCCCTGCTGCATAAGCATGGGAGAGAACACCAGAAGCAGGAGAGAACAAAAATTGATGCCTAGCTGGTAAGGACTGTTAGTATGAGCAGGATGTAACACTAGCTCAAATGCAAATCAACTGGTTTTCAGAATTATTTCTCAACTCCTTTGCCTGACTCCAGCATCTGTTCTCCAGAAACACAGCTGCAGCTAGTGTTACACACAGCTGCCCAGCTGGTAGTGATATGTTTCCCCATTCCTCATGCACTCAGGATAGAGAAAGCTTTCTGCTTCCTAGGAACGCAGTATGGATTCAGTCACTATGACAGAGGCAGAAAAGATTCAGGGGTTTACGATGCCTGCCTTGCTTTGCTCCTGCCTTCATTCGACATTATTCTGCCTACTTAAGAACTTGCAACAAATCTATGTTCATACTTGACTGTATACTTGACTGTTCAACTTGATTAGTTGTGCAAATGTCACACTCTCCAAAAAGCAGAAGCAGAGGTGCAAGTAGCCTGACACTTGTTTCTTTCTTGCACTCAGCATCAAAAAAACTGTTCTTACATAAGTCTTTTTAAACATAATCTTGCTGCAGAACTTGTGAGTAGTAAAGTTGCCCCAGTCAAGATTTTAAACAGTAAACAGAACTAAGGCGCCTCAAATTTACTGTGTGAAAGTTAAAATTCCTTAAGGCAATTCCTCATTGTGCAACTACTGTTAAAAAGTTATCAGTCAGGCTTTTAAGGAGGATGTATCCAGGCATACAGAAACTTGTAACTGGCTCTTTAATATTTATTTTCACCTCCACTTTTTAAACTTACTTTTTACTTCCCCAGTTATTCAGATCTCCAAGTATGTGGTTATTTGTGGAAGTACAAATCCCAGATAGAAAATTACAGTTATTTAAGAAACACATAGTTACAACTTATGATATATACTTTATAACTGGCATGTGGTTAGGCTTTGAAACACGATGATTTGCCTTTAAACCCCCACCCAAAACTGGTAACACAATACTAAAAGTACTTCTTACCTTTGTTACTTCCATTGGTACCAGGAACAATATCTGTTACATTAATGTCATGAACGAAGTCTGCAAAGAAGAAAATCTCACTATCAGTGTCCCATACCTGCTATTAGGCTTTCATTTGTTAACTTGACTGAAATTAAGTAAGAAAATATTTTGGAAAATTATACCAGAGGAACAGCACAGCAGCTTTCACTCCCCCCCGGACCCAAGTGAAAAATTTTAAACTACTGTAGAAGTGTTTTAAAGTAGCTCTACACTGTATTACTTTCTTCTCAGAAGGCCTGTCCATTTATAAATTTCCGAAGACTCCCCACTCCCAGGATTCCTATTCCACAAGCACACCTCCACTTCTCCCAGCTACTTGGTAGTGTTGAACAGTAGGCCAGTGAGGAGACGCATCTTAAATCCAGACTCTTTTGGGACAGAAAAAAAGGGCATGCAAACATACCCCTAGTCCAGACAGTATTATACAGAAAAAGCTTCCCTTACTCATTTTCTAATATTTTCTTTTTCAGAAGAGGCTCTGTGGTATGCTTTTTCCATGCTTCCATGGGAAACTCTGGAAAAAGGTTAAAGCCTCACTGTTGTACAGGAATCTCTAGTAGTGTTTTATTTCCAGTACACTCCTGTGCTACTTTACTGGTATACCACACCAGTTATTTCCAAGTTTCTGCAGCCTCACCTTCATAAGGGTATTGGACAGCAATTTCATTATCTTTATGTATTATGTGTATATATATACAGAGAAAATGCTCCATCAGCTTCGAAACCGAGTTAGTGTATCTCTGGTTAAATTTTGCTTCTGTTGCATGTGGGCGTGTTATGCACAGAAAATCAATTGGGGCAGTTGGCTTCAGATTTTTTAAATGCAATTAAACGCAGCTTTTTTCTCATAAAGAAAGCAAAAAGTCTTGTGGGAAGAAAATTATTTCCTCTTTCTTTATTTTGATTTATGACACCCTGAATCACAAATAAGTTTCTCATACTTACTTCTACTAGTTCAGAGTATACAACTATCAGAAGATTTAACTACAATCACAATTTTGTGTTCTTAATTTAAAATAAGTACCTAGTGAGAAGCCATTAAAATTAATAGTTCTTACAGAATTAAACTTTCAAATTTGTGAAACTCTGTTTCCTCTGTATTTAAAAAGCAGTTTAGGACTAGCAATTTCATCTGTGGATTTTGTTTTTCTCATAAAACAGAAACTGAACAAGACCATGCAACACCATGTTAAAGACATGATATTGTACTCAGCTAACAATTCTTGCATTCTTTGTGTACTACAGATTTCTAGACCATCTTCCCGCAGAAAACCAATTTTTCCCCACCTAAATTGTTTGTGCAGATGTTTTAAGAAGTCGTCTGAATGTATTAGAATTAAGTAAAGTATAAGGTGCTGCTGAATACTTAGAATACTTACTGAATTCCTGCTTAGAATACTTACAAACACGCGACTGGAAGATGCCACTGTGTCAAACCTACATCCTACTATGCATTTTATTACCGAGGAATTAAGTATGAAAGTTAGGACAAGAAGCCAGTGATTGTTATCTTAGACTGAACAACTTAAATAAGAACTCCAAACAAATATAGGTAAGGGATAAAGTAACATGCCAGTCCCATGGAAAAGCAGGACTTTTTCCTAGAAAATAAGATCTTTTCACCATTTTAAATTTTATTTATGCCATTTATAATAAAAATGCCATTTATTACAACTGGCATTATTTAATTTAGAATAATTTAAGATTAAAGTGTTAAACTTTTTTTAAAAACCCCACAGTCTAAAATGAAATGTCTGTAACAGCATATAAATTAGGTCAGCTATAAAATTCATCAGTCATTAACAAATATAGTAAAGTATGTCCTATAGGAATGGTGGGAATTCTAATTAAACACTGTTTAACAGGCTTAACTGTCTGTGCTGTTATTTGCCTCCGAGATAACCTTCCAAGCAGAGTATTTTAAATCTTAGTCATCCTACTCAACGCTATGAGTAAGATTTTCAAAGCTCTCAATTCCATCACTCATCCCCACAACTCTACATTGATTACACACACAAATGTTTGTGTACCTGTGCATGCACCATATAAAAACTCAATGTGTTTTCTTTTGTAGCAATGCACACCAAGATTCTTAGCACAGTAAGAATCATTTTTACTGCAACAGAGTTCGTTGCTTCCTCATGGATGCTTGCAAAAACCTCCTCTATGGCAATATTTTAAGTGTGTTTGTTGAAATCTATAATGAAACTGTGTTTTTTTTATTATCCTGAATAATTTCAACAGTCTAACCCGTTATATGGCTGTTCAAATAGATACACCCATGCAAACAAAGGGGGAGTGAAAATAGAATGGAAACAAGCAGCCAGGTTTAGGTTGTTTAAACTATACCAAGAAAACTACACTTTGAGAGAGAAATTGAAAAAGTGGTTTTGAAAACCCACAGGACTTTGGCCATAACACCACACATAGTTACTTATTCTCAATTGATTTTTCACGCAATGTAGCAGGAAAATCAAGATTACATAAAATGGACAATCCTTTTTCAGTATAAGGCAGTCTTGATCTTTACAAAGGAATGCTGTAAAACTTAAACAAAAATGCATACTTACTGTATATAAATTTCCCTGTGTTGAACAGAAAGTTGGACATAAGTACCCAATAAACAACCATGGCTCCAACAAGTGATACCATAGAAAATAAGAGGCTTGACCATTGACCAAAGGATCCAAAGTAATATTTGCAAACATCTGGGAATTCCCAGTTTGAGGTATCTGTTAAAGCTGAAAAAGACACAAAACCCAAAAATATATCTAAACAAAATGTTACATTAGAGTCAGTAGAACTATTCAGGACAAAATGGGGTTTTTTTTAAGAATACTCTGACACACATTCACAGTGCTTTCAAGGACTAGAGAAAATTGCCAGTAACTTTAAAATATAGCACTCATTACGTGTTTGAATGAAGAAGCCTAAAGTAGACACTTTTATTGTTGCCATGCTACTACTTTTGAATAGTTTCAGAAGCACTGAAATAAGACATGGCAGAAGTGCCACCATTCATTTGCAGCTAAAGCCTTTTGCAGAAGTTAGGCCAGACCATGAACTATTCCTTAACCTATTCCTCATGCCCTGAAATGAGTTCAGTCACAAACTGACAAAGGTCTTAATGGCCTTTATTTGAGCAAGTGAGATGTTAGTTTATGCACAAAAGCACCAACCAAAGAAGAGCCCCAAAGTGAGTTTTGAACAATAAAAGTACATTCTAATTAGAGCTGCTGTCAGTGACTGCTTCAGCTGCTGATAGTTAGAGGGCCTTCAACACAGAATACACACAAATATTAGGGTAATATAGGCATACAACACAAGGGGATACAGGTACAGCCCATGCTGTTCCACTGTGCAAGTTGATCAGATGTGTAGAGAACTGGACAGTGCTTATGGCGAAAAGATGCCTCTAACTCCCAATGCCCCCAAAAACTTAGTAAGTGAATATCTGAAACGCTGCTTGCAAAGAGTTTGTGTTTGGCTATAATACTTAGGTCCCAAGAAACTGAAGGAATATCTAATAAGGGAAGACAGTCATTTAGCACACAAAGCTTAGACACAGACTACAAAAATAGAGATATTCAAAGAACAGCTTTTATTTGCAGGTTAGGTCTAACATATAGTAAAGACACATACAAACAGAATCTAATACATATTGGTATTTCACACTTAAAAGTATTTGCATGATGAAGCTTAGGATTTCTTACGTATCATTTGCTGTGATTTCACAACTCTGTAACAGCAATAAAGAGTCAAAATGCCCATCAGTAAGATGAGAATAATTCCAGAAGTGAAGCCTGCCTGTTAAGAGGGAGAAATACAGTTCATTTTATTTATGATTATACTACAAAAAAAGAAGAATAAGCCATGCTGCCAAAAACATTTTCATATGCATACATTTTTCATAGTTTACCTGTTTTATTCCCCATGGGATACTTAATATGGATGTACCCATCATGGTATTCCATATCATAAATCTAAGAAGAAAAAAAATCCAGTGAATATTTTAAGAACCATTCTTACTTCACACTGTCGTCTTAGTTAACAACAGTTATGTTGTTAATATAGAACATTCAATAATCATGCATTTTGTGGCTATTATATGGCAAGGTGTTTAACATACATTGTCACTAGACTGGAGTTTTTACCATAGCCATCTGTGCAACTGTCAACTTTAAAAGCAGTTCCTAATGGACTGTACACGTAGATTTCATCAGGAGCTGGGAGGACATGATCAGGAGCAATCTAACAAATGGATAAAAACCAAGACTTATTAGTAACATCAATGTAACTAATGTCCCAAACACAGCAAGTCAACTACTGTAAGTCACAGGAAATTACAATTTAAAAAAAAAAAAAAAAAAAAAAAAAAAGGGAGAGAGAAGGTTGTACTATGCTAATTCTCTTCCTGGGGGGAAAAGCCCAACAAATAGTTGATAGAATTTCTAGCTAGACAGCTAGAAAAATGCATTTTTCTTCTGTAAAATGTGTGTAAACACACTATGAACAGACCATGCTAGCTCAACAGTTCAATTACTGCAGCTGACCACTGCTTTAATCTCACAGGTGGGAGAATCTGGGCAGCTTGGATCACTGTTATAAAATTAATGCTGTTTGTATATTTTCTTTTAATGGTGAAGGCATTGCACAAGAAGTAAATAACAGCTTGTGATAAAACAAAACCTTTCTAAGGCACTCAGCTACTACATACTTGATTCAAAGCAAGCTGCAGAACCTTTATTCTCTCCCAACCTTTATTTCTGCCGCTTATATAAATCCAGGCTGTGTAAAACCCAACATGCCAGAGGCCACCCAATTAATGAGGCCCTGTCTTTGCCTTACCAGTGCCCTGTCTGCAGGGGATGTGAGCCTGCTATAGTAATGAATCCGCTTATTCATTGCTGAAGCTTCATCAGTGACTCTTTGCACATCATCATTCACAGTGACTATGTTTGTGGGCTCCACGTGAAATGGTCTAAAGGAAGGGAAAAAAAAGGGAAGAAAGGAAAACCCTTAAATCCATGGAACACAAGATCTAATATACAACTCAGAGAGCAGCTCAGCAATACTCAGGATGGTTTTGTCATTCATTGACACAAGGCAAATGAAAAAATATCCATCAATGCCATTGAAGGAAGCTGTCATCTGTGAAAGAACTGTGAGTTTATATCCATATTAAAATGGCCTCCAGGCCAGATTCTGTGGAGCAACTTAACATCAGACCTTATATCCAGCTGTTAGTTTTCAACAATGAATCACACACAGAAATACATGTTAATGAGCTTGGGCAAGCTTATTAGTGCTTATAACCGGTGTTGCCAGAACTAGTGATGAGAAACAGAGGTAGAAACAGAAAGCATGAGAATGCAGAAGCAGAAAACAGAGAAAGAGGAATGAGTGGTGGCAGTGAGGACCAACTATGAAAATATTAGGAACTACTAACCTAGCTGAAGACACTATATGGAATTGTGTTTAGTGGGGAAAGAACCAAGCCCAAGTAATACCATGTGCTCATACTATCTTTAAGTCAAGGCAATGGGGAATGGACTATATCTCCCCTTCCTCTAGTCCACCTGAGTTAGACTGCAAGCACAGTCACGGCTGCTGAAGGAGAAAACAGGAACACCACATGCCCTTCATTTTCTCTGCACACCAGAGGTACAGAGCAAGCACAGTGAAAGCTGCTCCTAAAGTTACATCACCATACAAATACAGCTTCATGCAAGAAGCCCTACCAGACAAATGTGTCTGAATCATGATATTGCTGAGATTTTTTTTCTAACTCAAGTCTAATTTACTTCCATATAGGCATATTATGCTCTTGCTTCAAAACAACATTGACTTCTAGCACTGAGAGGCTAATTTCTCAAATGAGACAGAGGACAGTGGTGTCCTCTAAGCCTTAATACATTAGCATTCTTTTCCTTTTAGCAGTGCTTTTAATTTCTAAAACTACCGCAACAGCTTTCTGATCTTCCTGTTCCAGGCTGATGTTTAAATCACTCATAAATCCATAGAATCAAAAATCACAACTAGCTTCCAACTACTAACAACAGAAACTAGGTCAGCAATAAAGTCATGCCATTTATTCTGTAATATGAGCAAAATCTATTTGAATTTACTGTTTTTCAATACTCATTTCTATTTCAGACTACAAAGGAATTTGGGCAACGCCTCCAACCGCAGCTCTCAATAACATCCATAAAAAACTTCCCATTCTTTTTCCCAATGAATCATTTACGCATTCATACTATGACACTACATGTTATCTGTAAGGAAGATAAGAAATACAATTCTGAAGTTCTTTGCTCTATCTTTGTAAGAGAGGAAGATAGGTTCCTACTCCTGTGTGCTTAAGGGTAGACAGTAGATGGGAGTATCTATGAAAGTAAGAAAATGTGATTCACAGAAGGGGAAAATAGAGAATACAAACTTCCATCTCCACAAATTCATTCTTTCTTTTATCTTAAACTTAATTAATTCTTACATATTCCTTCATCATGGAAAAATATGGCCTAGATTTGCTAAGTTGTTTCCTACTTACTGAAATGAAAATGAACACTTCTAAATTTTTAAAACATTCTCAATTGACTCTTCTTCCTATGATTATGACACAATGGGGGAAATATGTGTTTTATGTGTGTGCTTTTGTGGTGTTCTTATAAACAATTTAGAAAGATATCTCAATTTAACAGAAATAAATTTTAAGAAATAGCTTTACTACTCAAAACACAGGCACAGGGGGCTAATTCACTCCACATGTAGGTAATATACAAAAATACTCATGGACTGTCAGTTTCAAAGGACTTTACTTGTTTCAGCTTAAAATTTATTAGGTTGAGCAGATCAAAGCATCATTGGACACAGCTTAAAAATATTTCATTAGAAGACCTGTAAAATAAAGACTGTAGTCACGAAAACAGGAAAAGTAACTTGTTTAAACTTGTTTAAATGCTGCCCCACCTCCAGTGAGCTCTCTGCTATTTTCTTTTTGGATTGCTGACATGCACTATATTTAGAACACTTATGTGTTTTGCTAATTATACAGCAGCTGCATAGTGTGAAGACCTTCCTCTCTTTCCTCATCTCCTTTTAATATTATTAGTATATTCCCATAAACTTCCACTGCAACTGTGGAAAGGTTACAGTGAGACGAAGTCCACATTTTGATTCAAAGTGAGTAGATCTGTGACAAAGATTTATTTCAAAATGGTGTTCAACAATTGCTAGCATGGATGTCAAAGAAAATTCTTCCAGAGTGTAAGACAGTCAGAGATTATTTTTTAATGCAATGCAGGTGAAAGGCGAGGTTGATTTTAAAATTAAAATAACAGAAAACATGCATACAGCATACAATTTTGTGGGGAAGGCAGTGTTGTCAATGACCAAACAGATATAAAGAAAATAAATTATGTGTAGTAAAAACCTATCTGTAGGTAAGAAATTGTTTAAAGAAAGACATTTCATCTTCTTCTGTATTATGAACAGAATCTGGATTAAACAAGCAACTTATGGTCTAGCACAAAACAAAAGGGCATGATCCAGAATCTAATCCATCGCTGAGGAAAAGAAAATAAAATTAAGCAATCCCTAAGAAATTGTACCTGACTAGAGGAGTGTGTATGTTTATTGTTGCCAGTACTTGGGCTACTTCCCTTTTTGATCCCTGCTACTGTACATCTGTTGAGAATGAAAATTATGTAAAACAGCAGTTAATTTGATTTCTTCCAGGGTACCACTGCACCACTAGCCCTGCTGAGCAAGTGACTGCCGAAACATACTGACCACCAATCAATTTTATGTTATTTGCAGATCTCTTCGGAAACATCAATCTGACTTAGAAGCTGTGTGAGCAGGCTGGGAGGCCTGCTACTTACCTACCCTGATCTCCACTAGGAGAGGGTAGCATCCTGTTCAGGATCAAGGTTAAGGTACTGCTCCCGACAATACCCATATCAAAGACTGGTTGTAGGCCACACCCAAACGGGAGCCTGAGAAGCTCTCTCAGGGACTCAAAGAAGTTCTCAAAGACTGTGATTTTCAAAGCCCAAAGCAGGTAGGATATAATTTGGGATATATTTTGAAAAACTCTATTTACGGACCTTATGTCTAGCAGGCAAGCACTAGCAAGTATTAGCAAGCACATGAAAGTATTAGCAGCTACAACACATTCCTATAAAAAAAATCTGATTTATACAGGCAATTATATCCTATCTCTCACATGGCAAAATACTTATGAAAAGAACGTTGGACAATGTGATCTGGGGGAATGGGAGAGATTACATGACTGTGATTATGATGTGAAACAATGCAGACAATTTCCATGCACTGAGATAAACTATAACAGCCTTTGAATTTCATACACACTGAAAGACACAATTACAATTACTGTTTCAGCAGCTAGCCTGAAAAACAGTGCTCTTTTACCAGGACAAACACACCAGTAAAACAGAGCTGTTTTCCACAGGACCATGAGAATGGACAACTTGCAGGACCTCATGCAGGAGGTCCACTTCTTCCATACATTACACCTGGCAGGTGTATTTCAGAAACACTTCCCAGAAAACCTTCGTCTACACTCATCTTTTCTTGCTCACACAAAGGGACAGTTAATAATAATTCTCTAGAGCTGGTCCAGGAAAAGAAAGAAGAGTGCTTCTGTCAAAACTTCCTCACATTTTTAACTACAGTAGCAATTCTACAAGCAAAAAAAAATGAAGATAAATGCTCATGATTAACATTGTCCCCTTGTGATAAGCAAAGTTCAAGTGTTGGATTTGGAGGGCTAGAGGGAACAGCATAACAAGAACACTAGTCAACTATGTAAAATTTTGCGTAAGGGTGCTACATTCATCTTATGTAATTATCAGCAATGTACTACATCTTGTAGGGTAATGAAGGATTAAGACTAATACACACCTCAAGAACTTTCAGACTAAATAATACTGCTTTTCAAGTACCTTTGCTGAAGTATTTTTAAACATCAAACAACTGGTTCTAGAGATCTGATCAAAAACATGGTAAGTATTGAGCTATTAGAGTATAACAGAGCTTTTTTGTACCATTATGTCTTTTAGCTCTACATGGCAGTATTAATGACTTTAGACAAGCTTTTAATTTTTAAACAAATATGAAAAAACCTTCTTTACAGGATGCTTTATAATTTCTTTCCTCCAAACAGACCACAAGGAGCCACTTTAGCTTACTGCAGAGATTTCTTTGACACCCCACATCAATCATTTACATTTTAGATATGCATAGGATAGTGACAGAGGAATAAAGCTAGGAAATTCCTACTGCTTTCTTGTATTAATGAGTTACCAAATTATTACAGGAATGCTGCAAATGGCACAAGACAAACTAAGGAGTAAAACTGATTCACTGTATTGGAAATTAAGGAAAGGAGAAGAAGTAATAAGAATAGATAGCTATTTCATAATTGGCAACTACCTATCTGGATAGGAACACCAGGCACTGGAAGAGGCTCTCCAGGGAACTGGCCATAGCACCAAGCCTGTCAGAGCTCAAGAAGCATTTGGACAACAGTGTCAGGTACATGATCTGGTTCTTGGGGCTGTCTTGTGGAAAGCCAGGAGTTGGATACAAGGATCCGTGTGGGCCTGTTCCAACTCAGGATCGTCTATGATTACAGATAGCAGTGTACTTCTCTTAAGGAAATCTATATCAAAGAATTCCACAAGTGACTTGGTTTTTACTTTCACAGAATCACAGAAGCACAGAATAATGAGGTTGGAAGAGACCTCTAAGATCATCAAGTCCAACCTATGCCCTAACACCTCAACTAGACT